>PVJN01030037.1:0-35030 GCA_004026805.1 Lasiurus borealis | reverse complement strand
GTCTTGGCAAATTTTTATTTTCAATAGAGACTAAATGGAACTCCTCAATTGGCCAATATATTTTCTAGAGTTTCCAAAAAAGGCAATTTATTCAATATAATGATATACATATTATAGTAGTTGTTTCAAATAAGTAGGATAATTTCATGAGTTTTGAGAAATCATGTCAGGACTTACTCAGTATCTCATCAGGTAGGTTTAATGGGCTACTTTTGGGAAGGAGAAGAATAGGAGATTGCATTGACCTGACATCAAGCTTATCCTTAGATAAAGGCCTTTATCCACCCCCTCCTCTCCATTGAGTGGCTGAGTTTCCTATGCCATGGTGTTGCTTCCTTCTTTGTTCATAGTGTGTTAGTATTGTTTCTTCTATTCATTGTACATTTGGGAAGCTTTCAGGCATTTCATTGCTCAAGTCAGAGTAATAAATGTAAATTCAATCATCTGAAGATTTAATTTCTAAATAATTAATCCTACTGAAATAGAACAGATAGTGCAATTGTTAGATGAACTGCAATCACAAATGTTATAATGCAGGAATTTCTGCAAAGAGTTATGTGTAAAGCTGGAGAAATCATTTACAATAAAACCCAGATATGTGAAAATCAAAATTAATAATCTTGACTGAATGAAAGGTTATATAATTTGGTAGAAAGAATTAGAATGTACCAAAGACCTCATAACCTACATCATATTGATCAAAGGAAACTGATTTATTGAATGACCTTGATGTGCTATAGAAGAGAGCATATAAATAGAGTTGATTGAAGGAACGTCTGTGGCTAAAGGTGGCTGGATATTTAATATGAATTTTTGCATCTGTTACAAGTAATTGGTCATGACTAGTGCCATTTTTAAGCTCATTGCCCTGATTTCACTGGCCTTCCTGGAGACATTCACAATCATTACATTCATGAATTCAGTTTTATATACCAATTTAGAGACAATTTCACTTCTAACTACCTTCTTAGAGAGAGTATACATATGCTTTTGACTTTACTTCTTTGTTGAAATCACTTTGCTCTTCATAGTTCCATATTAAAGTATGTTTCTTTTTGTAAATATCCTATATAATATAAGGCTAATATGCAAATTAACCCCTCAATTGGGAGTTCATCCAGGATTTTTATTGGGAGTTTGACCAGGGGGTGGGGCCTGCTAGCCAACCACCTCAACCTCTCCCCCAAGCTGGTCCCACTCCCAATTGCTCCACACACCAGCCTCCACTCACACACAGATTCATGCACTGGCCCTTTAGCATTAATATAAATTATTTTCAAATATAAATATTTTTAATTCTTATACATTTTGAATGCTTATACTAAAATGACCTGCTGTATTTAAATAAAATTTTCTCTTAAAATTATAGACAAAAAATTTTCCATTTCATAAATTAATACACTTCTTTGGCATAGGTGATTTTTTAAGGTGTCCCTTGAGGACATTATAATGTTAAAACCTGCATCACTTTATAACAAACACAGGTCTAGAGTCATGTACAAATGTATTTGCTCCATGAAATTACCTCTTACTAGCAATGACTTTGCTGAGCTTTGATTTACTTATCTTTGAAGTGAAGATAAAATAACTTTTAAGTTTATTATTACCTATAATAAAATGTAATACATCTGTAGTGATTTTCTGTGTTAGCTGCTGCAATCTTGTCACCATGAAATAAAGCTAAAATCTTTAAGAGCATTAATACTTGACATTTAAATCTCTCATCTTTAATATCGAATTCATTTTTTCCAAACCATTATCTGGTTTATTGTTTAAAGAAAGAAATAGAGTAACTTAGAATGGTGTCTGGAATAAAAAATGCACTCAAAGGTTGGAGTTGGAATAAACACTGGCACAATTACTAAATCCAAAATATTAAGGTGAATTCCTTGTTTCTATTTGCTTTGTATTGTTCTTTGTTTTATTAAGCTTGGTTATGTGTAAAGTTATTCTTTTGTTTCTTGGAAATGCATTATGTTTTCTTATTGAGAAATGTAATCCCTATAAAGCTTCATTGTGAGGAAGGAAAGGATTAAAAGTGTAAAGATACAGCTTAAGGATGTCTGATTTTTTTTTAAATTAAAAACTTGATTCTTCCACATTAGCAAGTTCCTTTATTTTTTAAAGAACAATGTTATTCTTTTGATGGCGTCATTGACAGCTTGTTTCACCTGCTTGTTTCTCAATGTGTAAATGAAGGGGTTCAGCATAGGAGCGATGGAAGCCGTGAGAACTGCCACACCCTTATTTATAGCCACTGTTTCCTTTGATGAAGGTTTAACATAGATGAAAATACAGCTTCCATAGGTGATGGAAATGACAATCATGTGGGAAGAACATGTAGAAAATGCTTTTTTTCTTTGCTGGGCAGAAGGGAACTGTAAAATAGTCTTGATGATGCACGTATAGGATAGAATTACACATACCAGAGTCATGATAAAGGTCAGTACAGCACACACTGTGATCACCTGCTCGATGAGCCATGTTTCTGAGCATGAGATTTTTAGGAGGGGGAATACATCACAGACAAAATGATCAATAACATTAGAGTCACAGAATTCCAGATTTAGGCCCAGGCTAAGTGGTGGGATCATGATCAACAAGCCAGCTGTCCAGCACCAAAGGATGAGTCTTCTACAGACTCTATTGTTCATGATGGTCACGTAATGCAGAGGTTTGCAGATGGCTACATATCGATCATAGGACATGGTGGCAAGAAGAAAAAACTCTGTAGCCCCAAAGAGGTCTGTAAAAAATATTTGGATGACACAACTGTCATATGTGATTGTCTTGTCACCTGCCGATAAGCTGTACAAATATTTGGGAATACAAGCAGATGTAAATGAGATTTCTAAGAAGGAAAAATTTTGTAGAAAAAAGTACATGGCAGTTTTAAGGTGAGAATCTATGAAGGTTAGGGAGATGATTGTCAGGTTCCCAGTTACACTCAGCATGTAGGTGAGAAATAGAAAGACGAAAATCGCAGTCTTCAGGTGTGGGTTGTCAGTCAGTCCCAGCAGGACAAAAGTTGTTACTGTGTGGTTTCTCATCATTGAGTCCTGATTTCTATTCAATCTGTGTTTATAAGTCAGAGATACTTGGTATGAGGAGAGTGATGTTAACATCACATAGCAAGAATTAGTTGCTCAACAACCGATTCAAAGCCATCTCACATGAAATTTAAAAATTTTTGGTCATAAATATTATTATCTTTATTATTGTTAGATTCCACAGTGTATGTTTTGATAATTTCAAGAAATATTTTATTTTTTAAATTATTGTTATTGTTTTTTAATGTATTTTTATTGATTTTTCACAGAGAGGAAGGGAAAGGGATAGAAAGCCAGAAACATCAATGAAAGACATCGATCAGCCGCGTCCTGCACGCCCGCTACAGGGGATGTGCCCGCAACCAATGTACATGCCCTTGACCGGAATCGAACCTGGGACCTTTCAGTCCCCAGGCAGACGCTCTATCCATTGAGCCAAACCGGTTTCTGCTCAAGGAATATTTTAAAGAGTCAGATTACTTTATGTATACCACATTCCAAAAAATCGTGAATTATGAATCCCTTTCTACTTTTTATTCCTAATTTATGTTTTATTTTTATCTGCACACTGGATTGGAATTACTCACATAGTTATATTTTACTGCCAATTAAAGTTAAATCCTAAAGACAAATCTTACATTTCAATGTTTTTCTTGTAGTTGAATATTGATAAAGTGCGAATATAATACAAATAGTTTGGGGCTTATTATACAGGCTTTCCAGCCCATTGCTTAAGATTTTGTTTAGCATTATTGTAATTTTTTAAAACTCATATTTTAATCTCTAAACAACATTTTCATCATTCATTTATTCTCATCTCTCCCTTGTCTTTTTTAGACTTTCTTTTTTAAGATTTATACTGAGTGGCTAGATTATTATGACCTCTGAACACATAATAATCTGGCTACTCAGTGTATATCCTATATAATAAAAGGCTAATATGCAAAATGTCCCCTCGACCAGGAGTTCGACCAGCAGGCAGCTTGCATCCAGAGATCATAATAATCTGGCCACTCAGTGTATAGTCATTGTCTATGTGCAGACCATAGTATTCTGGTGAGAAATACATTGTTTAGAATGTTAAGATATGTTGAGTGTGACATTCATAGGATTACATGACATTATCACCACTGTTTTTTTTTTAATCTTTCATCTGTTTAGCAAAGATGATTACATTCTAACATCTTGGTACCAACGTCACTAAAGTACAAAAAAATCAGGTTTAAATACTAGTCACATTCCCCACTTTAAATACTGTTTTAAAAAATAAAATTTATTTGTATCTGAAACTTAGAAAAGTACCTAGCTCATAATAACTAATAAGTATATTCTCACTATTTCTATTTCCTGGTTCTCTGTTATTTTTCTTTTGTTGTTCACCAACCATTCATTTTTCACTGTATTGTAATCACACTTTTGCTGTCACCATTCTAATGATATGATTTTTTTGCTAAAGTTTATCAAATACCTATTTTTTTTTGTATAAAATAGTTATAGGCTTCTCTGTAAAATGAGTACCTTTGACCACAATATTCATAACATTCTCTCATAATTTATCATTTTTCCTCCTTAAGATTGTAAGAATGATAAATTTTCATTTATTTATTGTTGACACTACTACAGATGTCTCCCATTGCTCCCTCCCCCCCCACTTTTACCCATCTTCACCCAGCCCTCACACTCCTCCCTCAGGCCATAACTGTTGTCTGTGTCCATGAGTTAAGCATATATGTTCTTTGGCTATAATTTATCTTAACATTCACCTTGGCCCCTCACTTTTAAATTTATAATTTCTGGATTTTTTTCTCCTTTCTTATCTATTATGTTTATATTTTCAGTCTCTTCTTTTAGTTTCGTTAATTTAACAAGTACAGTTAATGGATATTCTCTTGAATGCCTAATTGCTTGATCGCCAAAAATAATTGCTCTTCAGAATGTCAGGAATATAGTCAAATACTAGTATACTTCAAACATAAGAGTGTTCACACTTCCCTCCTGTTTCTTTCCTGAATTTTTTATAATTAATCTAATAAATTTGGCTGCGCATCGAAGCAGTCATTTTATATGGTTTGCCTATCTGGAGTAATTTTTTCTTCACTTATCTCGTTCCCCAAACCCCAGTTCCACTTAGATGCAAATGGATGGTCGTTGTTTTTTTTTTGTTTGTTTGTTTAAGTTTTTATTCTTTCTGGAGTTTAATGAAACTCTGAGACAGAGGTTGGTTGTCATCCAGAGCAATCAATTCTTACTCCAAAGCAATCAATTTTTACTCCAATGTTAGTACTACCCTGCGGATGTACATTGCTTTGAGATTTAACTGGTGCTTTTTAACTAGAACAGAACTATAATTACACAGTTCCATATATATTCAATGCCTAAAATAATTACTGGTAAAAATTTAAGTAAAACCTTCCACCTAAAACTACATTAGTCATATTTGAAGTGAATTTACTTAATTTGCTATAATTTGAGTCTAACATTTAGACTTTTTTTTGAAGTGTTCCCCCTCCCCCCCACTAGGGTAGTAATTCTTATCATGAAAAACCACTACTCAGATAAAATCCATTACCTTTATTCTTGAAAAAAGTGATAATTGTCTTCCCCTCCTTGCCTTTTCTGCCAATCAGAGGAATAGCTGTATATTCATTGATACTGCTTTCACTTTCCTGATGCATCTCGCAGTAGAGTATTAAAACCGAAGTTGAGGATTTCGATGATCTAAATTTGTGGCAATATGTTACCTACAATTTTTTCCTCAACTAGCACAAACTGAATACTGTATCAGCTTCTAAAATATTTAAAAAATTGAGTCAAAAGAAAAAGCTGCCTACAATTTGTGCTGGAGCCACTGATTAGTTGATTATGTGAAAAGTTTTGCTGTATTAATTTATGATATTCCCTCCACATGGAGCAGGGAAAATGTCAACTTTGACCATGTGTAAGTTCTGGAGTTAAATCCCAGTAATGGAAGTCACTATCACAGAGAAGGGGCACGGATTTGCTCATGGTTTGCTTCCGGGGAATGTCGCTCCACACCTGAAATTTACAACAGATGATTTTGAGACGCACTGAAGGATCCTCCCTCCCTTTGCTTCTCTGAGGCAACTAATGCCGCCCAACTGACTTGGAATAGTATTTTGTTATAATATCACTTTTTCTTCTAGTCACTAAAACTGTTCACCCTACACCCCCGCCCCTATGAGAACTCATGTTATAATGCAGGGGTTGAGTAATGTTTTATTTAGAGTATTATTGCCTGATTATTGTTTCTATTATAGTTAAAGAACTTACTATTTTTTTTTATTTCTAATGAGATGATGCAATGTGAGCCAATTGATTTTTTTTTTTCTGTTGGGAGAGTATTGCTTCTTCATGTCCCTCAAGTTATACTACCTTTAGATGACGTCCTACTTGTTGGGGCATAAAAACGGTCATACCACTTATGGAATCTGATGAACAAAATAAACTGACAAACAAGATAGAAACAGAGGCATGGATACATGGAATAGACTGAGCTTTTGGAGGGGAGTGAAGGAGGAAGGACTGGATGAAAGAAGATAAAGGAATTAATCAAAGAATATATATATATATATATATATATATATATATATATATATATATATATATATGACCCATAGACCAGATAACAGTATGGTGATGGTCAGAGAAAAGGGGGGGGGGACAGGGCCTGGGTGGAGAAGGGCAAAGGGGAGAAAATTAGGACATCTGTAATAGTGTCAACAATAAAAATAAAGTTAAAAACTGGTCACGCCAATAAGTACAAATTATTCAAGAATAATGATTTCTAAAAATAACATTTCACTAAAAGATATATTAAAACTCACATCTTTCAGTTTTGTACAGTAAGAGTAAATCCATTTCTTAGAGACAAATATGACCCAACTCATCCAGAGAGAATATAACTGAAAAGATAGAAAATAGCATATTTATATATCTAACAGTCATAGCCTCTTTTTGATGAGATGTTTAACTACCATTATAATTCTTACAGATACAATTTTGAAAATGAATGTAATGTTGAAAACTTGCATGAGAGTTTCTGCTCACTACTGAGTGAATCCAGGCCCACAGTTACAGAAGTCTGGAATGACTTGCGTTCCCATCTTCAATCAGTCGCATACATTTCTTCACAAGATGTGCTGCATAGCCCTAAAAGTATTTTCTTTTAGTCTTGATTGATAAAAAGAAATGCCAGTACAGAGAAAGCTCCAGTAATTTTGGAAGGTTGATGTTCTGAATTATCTTCTCTTGGAGAGAGGTTTTTCTAATTTCAAGCTTAATATTTGTTTATTTGCCAAATCTGCAGCAAAGTTGTTTAATTAAAAGGGCCCTTGGTGACCAAGTTAAAAAATCACTAAGGAATCATTTGTGTAATAAACTTTTGGGAAAAAAAATAAAAAAACATGGTCTTTAGGGATAGGCAAAAGCAACAGAATCATTTAAATGAGACTGGTAGGAAAATAATATGAATCTAATAAAAAAATTAGTTCTTTTTAAAAAAATTAATTTTTGTCATGTAAGGTAGTTAAATGATCATAGAAATACATTTTTTCCTTTACTAACATTTATGAAATGAGTATATTCCTAAGAAATTTGATAAAATAATAAAAAATGCTAGGCAAAAGTACAAGGAAAATAACAAAAAACAAAAAAGATAACAAAAGCTAATATTTTAGAGCATAACTTTTCATAAATTTCCTCCTGCAAATATGTCCTTATATATGACATATCATATTTGCAAATGTGTGAACATGAATTAAAATTAAGATATATACTAAGTAGCCAGATTATTATGATCTCTGAATGCATAATACATTCTATATAATAAAAGGCTAATTTGCAAACTGTCCCCTCAACCAGGAGGTGACCAGCAGGCAGGCCAGCCAACTGCCCATGTCCCCTCCCCCAGCCAGGTTGGTCAGACCCCACTCATGCAAGAATTTATGTACTGGGCCTCTAATATAATGTATATACTAGAGGCCTGGTGCACAAAATTCATGCACAGGGGTGGTGTCCCTCAACCCAGTCTGCACCCTACCCAATCAGGGATCCCTTTCACAATCCAGGACTGCTGGCTCCAAACTGCTCACCTGCCTCTGCCTGATTGCCCCTAACCACTTCTGCCTGCCAGCCTGATCACTCCTTAACCACTCCCCCGCCAGCCTGATCAGTGCCTAACTGCTCACCGCCAGCCCAATTGCCCCTAACTTCCCTCCCCTGCTGGTCCGGTCACCCCCAACTGCCCTTCCTTGCAGGCCTGGTCCTCCCCAACTGCTGTCCCCTGTAGGCCTGGGTCCCCCTCAACTGTCTTTCCCAGCAGGCCAGGTCTCCCCCGCTGCAAATGCCCTACTCTGCAGACCTGAGTTACCCCTAACTTTCCTCCCTATAGGCCTGGTCTCCCTCAACTGCTGTCCTCTGCCAGCCTGGTCACCACCAACTGCCCTCCTCTGCTTGCCTGGTCACTCCTAAGTACCCACAATTTCCCTCCCCTGCAGGCCATCTTGTGTCCACATGAAGGCAGCCATCTATGACCACATGGGGGTGGCCATCTTATATCTTGGAATGAAGGTCAATTTGCATATTACTCTTTTATTAGATAGGATATCTATCTATCTATCTATCTATCTATCTATCTATCTATCTATAATAAGTGACCAGATTATTATGTGTTCAGAAATCATAATAATCTGGCCACTCAGTGTATAGTTTACTGCATGCTATTTTATTTGTTTAGTTTTGATTAAATTGATTGGAGCAACATTAACAAGATTATATAGATTTTGAGTGTATAATTCTTTGATATATTGTAAATTGCATTGTACTTAAATATATATGAATTTATTTTTAACTTAATAATAATTGCCATGCATCATTTTAATTCATTTAATTTCAGTGCACCCTATAAGTGTAACATCAGAGCTTAAGTCAAACTTTGAATATATGCTCTTTACAATGTTTCAGAATTTTTAAAAAATGTAGTTTTATAGTTATCCACCACTTTAGTCCCTTCTGAACCATTTTAAATTCTTTTCTACTTTTCACAATTATAGAAAGACCTACAAGAAGGATACTTGTACAATTTATATTTTTTGAAATAATGTCATAATAATCATTAGAAGCAACATTTCTTCAATGAATTGTATGACTAATAAAGTAATTATTATTCTTTCAAATTAAGAATATCAGAGTGCTTTTGGATATACATTCATATTATTAATTAGCATTTTTTTCCTTTATAGAATATAAGGATTATTACCAAGAACTGGTCAAGATTAAGGTTTGGTTTCAGATTTTTCTTGAGGTGTAATTTACATAGAATAAAATGTACAGTTTGATGAGTTTTGACAAATGTATGTCTATAACCAGAATCACAATAAAGCCAAATAATTCCATCTTTTCCTATCAATTTTTTTATGTCCATTCTTATCATTTACCCCATCTTCAGCACCAGGCAACAAGCCACTTGCTTTCTGTAATTATAGATTCAGTAATACAAAGTATATTGGGTTTTGTAGAGTTTTATATAGTTGAATTATACCATATGTAGGTTTTTGAGCCTGGCATCAATTTTTAAAAATTTAATTTTATTGGGATGACATTGGTTCATAAGATTATAAGTGTACAATTCTATGATACATCATCTGTATATTGCATTGTGTGCCCAAGACCCGAAGTCAGATTTTCTTCCTGTTTTATATCCTGATTATGAATGAGATCATATGATTCTTAACTTTCTCTGACATATTTTTCTTAGCATGATATTCTCAAGATCCATCCATGTTGTGGCAAATGGCATATTTTTTCTCTTTATGGCTGAATAATATTCCATTGTATACTGTGTAACATTTACATGTTCAAAGGACTTTATTTTTTACATTTTAAATTTATTTATACTGAATTAGTGTTAACAAAATAAATTACAGCATATCTTTTTTTCTTGGTAACAGATGTTTGATATTCTATCATTGTGTAGATGGAAATATATTTGAAAAGAAAAAGTGTATATAACTAGGATTATACCTTCTTTCCTTCCTTCCTTCCTTCCTTCCTTCCTTCTTTCTTTCTTTCTTTCATTCTTTCTTTCTTTCTTTTTGTTATTATTTTTTTAAAAATTCTCACCCTAGGATATTTTTCCATCGATTTTTAGAGGGAGTGGAAGAGAGTGGAATAGTGATATGAGAGAAATAGTGATATGAGATAAATACATCGATTGGTTGCCTCCTACATGTGACCCAAACAGGGCCTGAGCAGGGAGTAGCCTGTAACCAAATTATGTGCCCTTGATTAGAATAAAAACTAGGACCCTACGGGCTGATGATCCACAGGCTGATGATCTATCCACTGAGCCAAACTGGCTAGGGCTTACTTACTTTTAAATTCAATATATTTGGATGACATTGGTTAATAAGGTTATATAGGTTTCAAGTGTACATTTCTATGATACATCATCTATATATTGCATTGTGTGTTCACCACCCAAAGTCAAATCACATTACATTACCATATATTTGGCCCTCTTTACCCTTTACTAGTTCCCCAACCCCCTTCCCTCTGGTAACCACCAAACTGTTGTCTGTGTCTATGAGTTTTTGTTTTGTATCCCGCATATGAGGGAAATCACGTGGTTCTTAGATTTTTCTGATTGACTTATTTTTCTTAGCGTAATATTCTCAAGGTCCATCCATAATATTGTAAATGGCAGTATATAATCTTTTCTTGTGGCTGAGTAGTATTCCATTATATATATCTCACGACATCTTTTTCCAATCATCTATTGGAGGACACTTTGATTGTTTCCATGTCTTAGCTACCATGAATAATGCTTGATTTTTTTCCCCTTTGTGTTTCTGATTGTATCTCTTAGTTCATGCTCCAGATAACCTGCATTAAAATTTGCCTTCCTTTAATATTCTATGTGCTTAGTGACTATATACAAATAAATAAATAAATAAATAAATAAATAAATGTTTCTATCATACCTAAATAATATATATATACACACATATACATGCCCATATTTAAATTTTTCAACCAAGAATATTGATTGCTCTTTGTTGTTTTAAGGAGATTTTATATTTTCAGATAGATATTTTATTTTATTTATATGTACAGTGTACTTTTTGTTAAATTTATTTTCTTGGTAATTAAGTTTTTAAAAATATATATTTTTATTGATTTCTGAGAGGAAGGGAGGAAGGGAGGCGAGAGAGATAGAAACATCAATAATGATACAGAACCATCGATCGGCTGCCTCTGCACACCCCGCACTGGGGATCGAGCCCACAACCTGGGCATGTGCCCTTACCCAGAATCTAACCTGGAACCTTTCAGTCTGCAGATCGATGCTCTATTCACTGAGCCAAACTAGCTAGGGTGGTAATTAAGTTTTTATGACTGTGTGATTGAAATAATATTTGCTGATTGATTTCCTGTTGTTTAATGTTATTTAAGTCCACTGATTTTAAAATATTTATTAATTTTTTCCAGTTAGAACAACAAATTCCCTTATTAATTCCACTAATTTTCTATTAGAGTTTCTTGAGTTTTCAGGATATGCAAATATGTCCTCTGGATAAAAAACAGATACGTTAAATTTCATCACTTTGAAGACAGCAAGAATTATAAGAAATACAATTAAGCTGTGTATCACTTTTAAAAACAACAATAAGTGCTGGTGAGGATGCGGAGAAAAGGAAACCCTCGTGCACTGGTAGTGGGAATGCAGATTGGTGCAGCCACTGTGGAGAACAGTATGGAGCTTCCTCAAAATTAAAAAATGAAACCTCTGTTTGACCCTGTCATCCCACTTCTGGGAATATGTCCTAAAAAGCCTGAAACATCAATCAGAAATAATATATGCACCCCTCTGTTCATAGCAATGTTATTTACAATAGTAAGACTGGGAAACAACCCAAATACCTATCAGTAGATGAATGAATAAAAAAGCTTGGCACATTTACAAAGCGGAATACTAGGCAGCTGTAAAAAAGATGGATCTCTTACCATTTGGAACATCATGGCTGGACCTGGAAACAATTATGTAAAGTGAAATAAGCCAATCTGAGAAAGACAAATACCACATGATCTCACTTATTTATGGAATCTAATGAATAAAATGGATTGACCAGCAAAATAAGACCTGAGCATGGAGGCATGGAACAGACTGACATACCTTGATCTGGGGATGGGTGGATAAAAAGAGATAAACCAAGCATTTTTATACTTACACTAGATGGTTTTCTAATTCAAACTTTCATTGCATGTGCAGCTATTGTGTCATTTCAAGTACTCTACTAATCCTGAGACTTTAAACCTAAACCTCTGTGATCCATAACGCAATCTCCTATTCCCATCACCAGTCTATAATCTTCTGAGCACCCACAAGTCATTTTACACATTATTGCTCTACTAAGAGGTGAATAATTCTGACATCTCCTATTTATGAGTTTGCAATATTTTAGTTATAGATTCAAATGAATATTTACTTTTTTTTAATCCAGTATTTCTGTGTTCATGGTAGTTAATATTTTCCTCTGTTTTCTCAATATTAGATGTGCTATGGATCTTTCACATGTATTTTAACTTGTAATTTTTCATCTGTTTTAGACATTATATAGAAAATTACTCCTTTACCGGTGTTTAACTTCAACAATACAATGTATCCTTGTTTTGAGATGTCTGAGAATGTTATTTCCTTTTATTAGAGGAAAACAAAACAATTCTTTTGATTGAATCCTTGAAGGCTTTCTTAACCTGATTGTTTCTCAGTGTATAAATAAATGGGTTTAACATAGGTGAAATAGAAGAAATGAGCAGTGAAACTACTTTATTAATGGTCACTTGCTCCTTTGCTGCAGGATTCATATAGATGAAAATGCATGTACCATAGGTGATGGAAACCACAATCATGTGGGAAGAACAGGTGGAAAAGGCCCTTTTTCTTTGCTGAGCAGAAGGGAATCTCAGAATTGTCTTGATAATGGAAGCATATGACAGAACAACACAAGTGAGAGTCATATTCAAGGTCAGGACAGCACAGATTATGACTGTCTGTTCGACGAGCCATGTGTCTGAGCACGAGATTTTCACTAAGGGAAATGCATCACAGAAAAAATGATCAAGCATGTTAGAGTCACAAAATTTTAGAGCTAAACCCAGGCTAAGTGGTGGGATTATGACACATAAACCAGACATCCAACAGCTAATGATAAGAGTCTGGCAGACCTTGCTGCTCATGATGGTGGTATAATGCAGGGGCTTGCAGATGGCCACATAGCGGTCATAGGACATGGCAGCCAGAAGAAAAAATTCTGTTACTGCACAGAGGTCAGTGAAAAACACTTGGGTGAAACAGTCATTGTAGGTAATGACCTTGTTCCCTGCTGCAATACTATACATGTACCTGGGGATACAGGCAGATGTGAATGAGATCTCCAAAAAGGAGAAATTTCTTAAGAAAAAGTACATAGGTGTTTTTAGGTGAGAATCCACAGAGGTGAGTGTGATGATGGTCAGGTTTCCAGCTACACTCAGGGTGTAGGTGAGAAATAGAAAGATAAAAATCAGCACCTTCAGTTGAGGGTCATCTGTCAGTCCCAGCAGAATGAATGTTGTCACTGTACCGTTTCTCATCATGGACTTCCGACTTCTTCCAATCTGCATGCGATATTCAGAGATATTGTCTCATAGATTATAGCTTATTTGAGCTATTCTAAAACTTAATTCTTATGCCCTTATTTCCCATTACACACTCCATCTTTTCCCCCTTGAATATGTGCATTACATTTACTGACTATGTGTGTTACCTTTGTTACCACAGAAATGATGACTATCTTCTCTTCCCTCCCTCATCTTCCAGTCAATGAATCATCCTCAGTGTTACTGAAGGACTCAAAAATGTTCCTTCTATTCAATCAATATGTCAAATATTGACATTTTTCTGACATCAATTAATAACAAACATGTTCTACTTGTGTATCTAGTTTATGAGTATCCCCATGTTTATCATGTCATATGAGGATATCCACTTTATTGTTTAACTTATTGTGTTCTGTTCCTGTGGATATTGGGGCAGAATTATAGTGACCACCGAGTTCACAAAGTTTCTGATATCGAGAAAGATCACTTACTGATGGTCATGGTTCACTAAAAAGTCAGAATTCTTTTAGGAAATTTAGTCACTAAATTTCATATCAAATTGAAATCTTCAGATTTTGATTATTATTTAATGCTGAAAATATATGTTTTCTTCATGATATTACAATTTATTTTATAATAGAAGTCAATAAACAGACTGACCAGCACATGTAACTGATTTCTGTTCCATCTTCCAAACAAATGTTCAAAATGAACACAGGAATCTGTAATGAAATACTGTGACTTCAGTCATCTTGTTATTCTTTGTTTGGGGTAGAAAGAGGAATACAAGAGCATGCTTATATATTTCTATATAAAAATACTTCTTTATTTTTAATTTGTGGTTGAATAGTCTATACAAAGTTACCATGAATATTTCTCTCATTAAGCAAGGTACAATATTTTAATGTATTTTATGAATAAAAACCTCCCAGACATTGACATTTATTCACACGAGGGAAATTCATTCTCAGAAATTAATTTTATAAACATATCTTAAACACATTATTAAGAGTAATAATAAAGATATAAGCTCTCACAGAAATCCATTTTCTTGTCAGAGGAAATTATAATCTAGATCCTAAAAGGGAATTCTAATCAAAGAGACAAACTATCATACTTACTCTTCTGTTTGGAAATCAAACCTTTGTTGGCTATTTAAATATAGCAATATTAAGACTACAGTGATATTTTCATAAAAATATGTATGTCTTCACATTCACTGGGATGTCTGGGAATACAGAGTTCCCTTTGTTTTCCATTTCTGACAAACTGGACAGACTTGCTTAGGATGGGCTTAGTGCTATGATAAGCCTCAAAAGATTTTCCTACTATCTCCATCATTATGAAAAAAATGACTCTACAGGTGAGAACTCTCTTCACTGGTGGAAGAGATAATAATTTAAATAATCAGGACAGGGAAAAATGCTTTTATGATGTCAAATGTGATTTTTCTTTTTAATTTGCAGAAAATCCCAGTAAGTGAAAACAAGAAATGGTCCTTGGTGACCTACAATCAAGAACTGTTAATTCATTCTGAGTAATGAAGTTTGGTAAATATATAAGGAAAACAGGCTTCAGCGGGACTGACTCCTTGGAGAAATTAGAATGTTGCAGTAGCATATGACACAGGTCATTTATTTTATCTTATTTTTTAAACATTTACCTTGTTGAAAGTATTACAGATGCCTTCCCTTTCCCCCATTGACCTCCTCCACCTTGCTCTGTCTTCTCCCCAGTTCTTCACTGCACTGCTGTCTGTGTCTATGGGTTATGCATATATGCACATAAGTTTTTTGGTTACTCACCTTCTGCCACCCTTGACTTCCCTCTGAGTTTCATCAGTCTGTTACATGTCTATGGATCTTTTTTGTTCATCAGTTTATTTTAATAATTAGATTTCACATATGAGTGAGATCATGTGATACTTGTCTTTTTCTGACTGGCTTATTTCATTTAGCATAAAACTCTCTAGGTCCCTCCATGCTGGCTCAAAGGGTAAAAGTTCCTTCATTTTTACAGCCGTATAGTATTTCATGGTGCAAATTTACCAGTTTTTTTTTTTTTATCCACTCATCTACTAATGGGCCCTTGGGCTGTTTCCAGATCTTAGCTATTGTAAATAGTGCTGCTATGAAATAGAGGTGCATGCATTCTTTCTGATTGGTACTTTGGGACTCTTAGAATATATTCCTAGAGATGGGACCACTGGCCAAATGGCAGGACAACTGTGTCATATAAATCACTTAGTTCATTTCCTAATTGATTTTTTCTTTTCTTCCCCCACCCCTCTTATTCCCCCCCTCTTTCTCTCTCTTTCTCCAAAGAGACAGGGAAAGAGAGGGATAAAGAGACAGAAACATCGATGAGAGAGATACATGGGTAGAATGCTTCTGCACCCCCACTACTGGGGATCGATCCCAAAACCTGGGCATGTGCCTTGACTGGGAATGGAATCGTGAACTCCTGGTTCATAGGTTGATGCTAAATCACTGAGTCACACCAGTCAAGCATATCTTCCATGTGAACAACTGTAAACTTTTGCTCCTCCCTGTATAAGGCTAATGCTTACATATAGATCTTGTCCTTCCAGATTTTTCTTTCTCCAAATATACTGACTGCATTATTCACAAATGCGTAAAAATTTACAACCATATCTTATAATTGAAGATAAAACATACTTTTATAGTTTCCACAATATAAATGTATTAAGTGCCACTGAGTTTTACTTAAAAATGGTTAAAATAGTAAATTCTTTGTTATGCATATTTCACTACAATAAGAAACACACACACACACACACACACACATATATATATATATATATATATATATATATATATATATATATATATTTTTTTTTTTTTTTTTTGTGACCTCTGCTGTTATCTCGGCCACAGCAGACACCACCTCCAGGCTGCCCTCCACCAGCTCCCTGTAGGACTGGTTGTTCTCACTCTCCGTCCACTTGTAGGGGTCCCACGTGAGGAACCATCCCGTGAACGTGGGGGGCTCGTGGCCCTGCTTGACCAGCACGATGGGCGTGTTGGGGCTGCGGCCCGCCGGGTGCGTCTTGAGGTACTCCTGGCCCCAGGCCACCACCTCCTCCTTCTGCCTGGCCGCGGCTTCCCCGAGCCACAGGAAGATCTCTAGCCAGGCGTCGAGTAGCATGACGTCATACTTGTCCAGGTCCTCCTGGCTGAAGAACACCACCTCCATGAGCACCAGGTGGTCGTGGTGGCTGGAGCACTCAAACAGCCGTGGCTGGAAGCCGGACACGTCCTCGGGGAGGCTCTTGTTGCTGGGGTAGGGGGCCCGGCCTCCCAGGGCCTCCCAGAAGTGGGGAGGCTCCTGACCCTCCAGCACCGTTTCCTGGTCCTCGTCGTTCTCAGAGATGACAGTGACCGCCTTCCGGGCCATCTCACGCTGGTCCCCGCTGCAGCCCTTCCCAAACCAGACGTAGCAGAGGCTGGCCGTGTCCAGCAGGAAGATGTCGCTGGAGTTGAGGGCGGAGGCCGGGGCCGGCACCCCCGTGGTCCTGGTGTTGTAGCTGTCGGTGCCTTGCACGTGGAACAGCCGCGTGGCCGATGCGGGCCGCCCCTTCCCGCTGGGCCGGGGGCTCCCCTGGAAGACCACCATCTGGCCCTGGAAGATGGCGAAGAAGTGGGGGGGGGGCTCGCTGCCCATGGTCACGTGCGCCTGCACCAGGGCGCCGTGGTACATGAGGTCCAGCTCCTCGGCGTTGCTGGTCAGAGCCGCCATCTCCTGTTTGGTGGCCTGGTGGCTCTGCCACAGGTATAGGATGTACTGGATGTGGCCCATCCTCTGGTAGGTGTAGAGGACAAGGTAGCAGTTGCCCGCACAGAACTGTCCATGGAGCTTGGGGTCCAGGGGCTGCCGGCCTAGCTCCTGGATGCACCACACCTCGACTTTCCCAGAGCCGTCATCCACCATCCGGAGCTGGGCGGCCAGCTCAGGCTGGCTGTGCAGCTTGACCATGTCCAGCTTCACCTGCTTCAGTTTACCTGGGGGTGGGGCGCAGGTTAAGGCTCCAGACTGCGCTTTGCAGGCCCCACAAGCCTCCACACATTTATATATTTAAACATCTTATTTATCACATAACTAGAGGCCCGGTACATGAAATTCATGCACGGGGGCTGGTGTCCCTTAGCCCAGGCTGCACCCTCTCCAATCTCAGACCCCTCAAGGAATGTCCGACTTCCTGTTTAAGCCTGATCTCAGTAGGATCAGGCCTGAAAGGGCAGTTGGACATCCCTCTCACAATCCAGGACTGCTGGCTCCCAACTACTCACCTGCCTGCCTTCCTGATTGCCCCCTAACCGCTTCTGCCTGCCAGCCTGATCACTCCCTAACCACTCTCCTGCCAGCCTGATTGATGCCTAACTGCTCCCCTGCCAGCCTAATTGCCCCTAACTGTCCTCTTCTGCTGGCCTGGTCACCCCTAACTCCTCTTCCCTGCAGGCTTGATCACTCCAACTGCTCTCCCTTGCAGGCCTGGTCTTTCCCAACTGCCGTCCCCTGCTGGCCATCTTGTGGTGGTGATCTTGTGTTCACATGAGGGCAGCCATTTTTGATCACATGGGGGAAGCCATCTTGTGTGTTGAGCGATAGTCCATTTGAATATTATTCTTTTATTAGAAAGGATAGAGGCTTGGTACATGGGTGGGGGCAGGCTGGAGGGTGTACTGGATCAGAGTGCGGGTTGCTTTGTGGTGGGGGTGGTCTGGGCAAGGGACTGTGGTGATTTTCAGGCGGGCCACACCCCCTGGCGACCCAAGTGGAGCCCCTGGGATTTGGGATTTATTTATCTTCTATAATTGAAAATTTGTAGCCACGAGTGGAGGTCAAGGTAGGCCAGAGCTGGGGGAGGTTGGCTTCTTCCTTCATCAGGGGCAATTTAAGCCTCCTGCTCTCTCCAACTCTGTGGCTGCCACCATTTTTGTTGGAATTTATTTATTTTCTATAATTGAAACTGTAGCCTGGGTGGGAGCCTGGGGCCCCCAAGGCAGGCAGAAAGCTTGACTTCCTCCATTGCCAGGGAAACCCAAGCCTTCTGCTCACTCTGTGGCTGCAGCTACCTTGGTTGGGTTAATTTGCATACTTGCTCCTGATTGGCTGGGGTGGGCATGGCTTGTGGGTATAGCGGAGGTATGGTCAATTTGCATATTACTCTTTTATTAGATAGAATATAAATTTTACCTAAGTTGTCAGCACTTTATTTATTTATTTATTTATTTATTTTAAATATTTTTTTATTGATTTTTTACAGAGAGGAAGGGAGAGGGATAGAGGATTAGAAGCATCAATGAGAGAGAGACATCGACCAGCTGCCTCCTGCACGCCCCCTACTGGGGATGTGCCCTCAACCAGGATACATGCCCCTGACTGGAATTAAACCCGGGACCTCCTTTCAGTCCGAAGGCTGATGCTCTACCAATGAGCCAAACCGGTTTTGGTAGCACTTTTATTTATTTATTTTATTTATTTAAAATTAAATCTTTATTATTCAGATTATTACATTTGTCTCTCTTTTTTCCCCTCCAAAGCTCCCCTCCACCCCGCTCCCACCCCTCCCTCTACCCTTACCTTTCCCCCCAATTGATGAGTCCATAAATGTATGATTTTTGTCCAATCACTCCCTGTACCCCACTTCCCTCTTTCCCCCTGAGAATTATCTGTCCACTCCCTTTCTGTGCTCCTGATTCTAGTATATTCACCAGTTTATTCTATTGATCAAATTTTTAATTCACTTAATTTTTAGATTCACTTGTTGATAGATATGTATTTGTTGTTCATAATTTTTTTATCTTTTACCTTTTTCTTCTTCCTCTTCTTAAAGAGTACCTTTCAGCATTTCATATAATACTGGTTTGGAGTTGATGAACTCCTTTAGCTTTTTCTTATCTGGAATCTCTTTATCTGCCCATCAATTCTGAATGATAGCTTTGCTGGATAGAGTATTCTTGGTTGTAGGTTCTTGCTATTCATCATGTTGAATATTTCTTGCCACTCCTGTCTGGCCTGCATCCTTTCTGTTGAGAAATCAGCTGACAGTCATATGGGTGCTCCCTTGTAGGTAATGAACTGTTTTTATCTTGCTGCTTTTAATATTCTCTCTTTGTCTTTTGCTCTTGGTATTTTAATGATGATGTGTCTTGGTGTGGTCCTCTTTGGATTCCTTTTATATGGGGTTCTGTGTGCTTCCTGGACTTGTAAGTCTATTTATTTTACCAGATGTGGGAAGTTTTCAGTCATTATTTCTTTAAATAGGTTTTCAGTATCTTGCTCTCTCTCTCTTCTTCTGGGACCCCCACAATTCTGATGTTGGTACGCTTGAAGCTGTCCCAGAGGCTCCTTACATTATCTTCACATTTTTGGATTCTTTTCTCTTCTTG
Organism: Lasiurus borealis; assembly: GCA_004026805.1. Taxonomy (NCBI): domain Eukaryota; kingdom Metazoa; phylum Chordata; class Mammalia; order Chiroptera; family Vespertilionidae; genus Lasiurus; species Lasiurus borealis. The sequence goes on along the minus strand of PVJN01030037.1, from coordinate 14,908 downwards.
CTTTTCCAGTTGAGTGTTTTCTGCTTCTTTATATTTCAAATTTTTGACTTGATTCTTGCCTTCCACTAGTCTGCTATTAGGTCTCTGTATAATATTTTTTATTTCAGTCAGTGTATGTTTAATTTCTAGTTGGTCCTTTATCATCTCTAGTTGGATCTTTTGCATCTCTAGTTGGTCCTTTTGCATCTCCTCTTGGGATTCACTAACTTTATCCAACTTTTATAGCATATTCTTGAAAAACCTTATAAACGTGGTTTTGAACTCTATATCCAGTCATTTTTTTCCCTCCATTTCTTTTGTTTGTGATCCCTTCCCTTGTCTCAGCATTTTCATTATGCCAGGAGAACTTCTGTGTTGGATTCAGCCTTATGATACCAGACTTGAAAAACTGCAAAAGCCTCTCTTGAGCTTGGGATGGGTGGAGTCCCAGGGCTTAAGGGACCACCATGCCTTCCAGTCGGCAAGCCCTCCACTGCCCCTGAGTCTCACGTGACTGAGTAGTCGCTGGAGCGGTCCCTGTGAGTGCGCGCACGACCGCTCTCTTGCAGTGCCTCTAGACTGCTGCCTTTCCTGGTCTCCTGTGCTACGGGACTACACGGGTTTGGGTCCCCAGGGTTTCGCCCAAAACTGGGGTTTAGTGAAATTAGAAGTGGCACAATTGGGAGGGTCTGTCTCCCGTCCATTTGTGAAAGCCAGCGGCACATCAGCAGTCTGTCCTCTGGGGCGCAGTGCCATGAGCGCTATCAGACCTCTGATCTTTTGCGACTCCCCTAAATTTCCATACACTTCTCCCTTTTCACAGTCCAAACTCCCCTCGAATGAGTTTCGGCTGGATCTGGGGTTTAGTGTCGTAGGATAAGGAGTTCAATGCCTTTGAAAGTCACCATTTCCCTCCTGCCAGAGAAAGCCAGCCAGGTTCACCATCACTCGCTTTCTCCATGCGTGCGTCTCCGTACCTCAGCTTTTTGCAGCTCCTCTGGGTCTCTGTGAGCCCCTCTCATTCCTTCTAGTTGTAGAATTTCCACTCAGCCAGCTTTCCTGTGGTTCTGGATGATGTCCGTTCTTTCAGTTGTAGTTTTGAAATTGTTGTGCGAGGCAGCAGTGTAGGTGTTTACCTATGCCGCCATCTTGGATTCCACTTTTATTTTTTTAAAATATATTTTATTGATTTTTTACAGAGAGGAGGGGAGATGGATAGACAGTCAGAAACATTGATGAGAGAGAAACATTGATCAGCTGCCTCCTGCACCCTCCTCACTGGGTATATGCCCACAGCCAAGGTACATGCCCTTGACTGGAATCAAACCTTAGATCCTTGAGCCCACAGGCCACTACTCTGTCTACTGAGCCAAACCAGTTAGGGCTGCACTTATATATATATATTTTATTGATTTTTCACAGAGAGGAAGGGAGAGGGATAGAAAGTCAGAAACATCGATGAGAGAGAGACATCGATCAAGCCTCCTGCACACCCCACACTGGAGATGTGCCTGCAAGCAAGGTACATGCCCCAACCGGAATCGATCCCGGGACCTTTCAATCCGCAGGCAGACGCTCTTATCCACTGAGCCAAACTGGTCTTGGTAGGGATGGACTTTTAATTATAATTCCTATGTCTTTCTTAACATGTAAAAAATCTGTAGTTACATCACCTCTTCATTCCTTATACACTTTACTCTTGAATAATGTTAGGATTAGGATGTCTGAACCCTCCCCCCACTACCCCTTACAGTCAAAATTCCACCTATAATTTTAGACTCTCCCAAAATTTAACTACAATTATCCTCAGTATTCACAGGGGATTGTTTCAGGACCCCTATGGGTACTAAACTTTGTGGATGTTCAAATCCATTAGAGATAGTAAGGGGCACACACAATTGACCCTTCTGCATTCAAGGTCTTCCAGCCACAGACTGAAAATGACATAGGCATTGCTTTGAGAAACAGCAACAAACAGAAAACCAAAATTATATATAAGTTGTTGTTCAAGAGTCAATTCTACTTGCATTTTGTGGCTTATTTCTTTTCTGATTTTCTTTAAGAAACAACTTTTATCTACTGTTTTCCTGGTCCATTTCAACTGATTTCTATGATTACTGATGATTTTTATTTTTTTCTGTTTATTTAGATTTGGTTGATTTTTCCTTTTTTTATTTTTGCTAATATTGTGGAAAGGTTAAAATTTTTTTTAGTCTTTTTTTTTACACATGCATTTTAGTGTTATAAAATTTTGCTCTAAATAATGTTTCAGCTGTAGTCAACATATTTTGATATTTTGTGCTTTAATTACCACTTACTTAAAAATATTTTAAATATCTATTTTGATTTCTTCATGGATCCACGTTTTATTTACATTTGTTATAGTGTCCATATATTTGGTGATTTTCCTCATGTCTTTCTGTTGTTTTAATTATATTGTGGTTAGAGTTTCATGCTTTGTATGGTTGGAATAATTTTGGGTCCCAGAATATGGTCTGTTGTTGCAGTTGTTCTTTTTACTAATCCTCATTGGAAGACATTTCTTTCAATTGATTTTTAGAGACAGTGGAAGGGGAGGAAGAGGTTGGGGGAGAGAGAGAGACAGATAGACAGACAGACAGACAGACATTGAGGTGAGAGAGATTGGTTGCTTCCCACATGTGCCACAAGTGGGCAATGGTTTGACCTGCTACCCAGGTATGTGCCCTTAATTGTGAATGAAACCTATGACTCTGCTGCACAGGCCAATACTCTAAACACTTAGAGACACTGGCCAGGCCTGTTATATATATATATATGTATATATATATATATTATATATGTGTGTGTGTGTATATATATGTATATATATATATATATATATATATATATATATATATAATGTATTTTTTTAATCTTAAACTTTTTAGTTTTCATTTCTAAAAATGCAATTTGAATCTTTATAATTATTTCATGAATAGTGGTAGAATCTAAGGATATCCCTGTATTAGAGTTCTCTATATCACAAAGAATTGGAAATTGACTCACGTGACTATGGAAGCTGGCAAGTCCAAAATCTGCAGATTGGAGACCCAGAGGCAATAGTAGTTTGAGAGCAAAGCCAGTCTGCTGAAGGACTAGAGCCAATTTTGTAACTGAAACCCAAAGTATTTCCATATCGAAGTATACGTATTTTTAAATTGTAGGTTTTCTGATTGCTTGTCAAAAACGTTAGCAATTTAAAGTTGCACATGTGTTATAGAAAAGAACCCTTTTGCCTATGATCTAATTCAGCAACAGATCAGAGTTCATTTCAAAATTGTACGCAGTAGAATCAGAAAAAGCTGATGTTGCAGATGAAGTCTGAAGGTATGTGCTATAGAATTCTGTTATTAGGGGTGCTGGATGAGGGCACACTATGGAGAACAATATACTTTACTAATGTCTTCCAATTTAAATGTTAATCTCATACAAAATATCCTGAGTGGATCACCCAAAATAATGTTTGACCAACTATTTGAGCATTATTGACAAGTCAACACATAAAATTAATCATCTCAGACTCCTGTGATGCACACACTTTCTGCTAGTTAATCAATCATACAGGAATATAGGTGTTACTGTAAAGGGACTTTGCACACATAATAAGGCCCCAAATAGTTGACTTTAAGATAAGGAAATTATCCTTGGTGTGCCTGACCTAATCAAATGAGACCTTCAGAAGGAAAGCTCTTACATTGCTAGAGATTTGAAGCCTGTGAGATTTGACATGAAACACTGTGGTGGAAATGCAGACTGGTGTAGCCACTGTGGGAAACAGTATTGAGTTTCCTCAAAAAATTAAAAATGGAACTCCCATTTGACCCAGTAATCCCACTTGTAGTACTATATCCCAAGAAGTGAGAAACACCAATCAGAAGGGACATATGCACACCTATATTCATAGCAGCACAATTTACAATATCTAAGATTTGGAAACAGCTTAAATGTCCATCAGCATATGAGTGGATTAAAAAAGCTGCAGTACATCTATATAATGGGATACTAAGCTGCTTTAAAAAAGAAAGAACTCTTATCGCTTGCAATAGCATAAATTGACATGGAGAGCATTATGCTAAGTGAAATAGGCCAATCACATGATTTCACTTATTTGTGGAATATAATAAACAACATCAACTGATGAACAAAAATAGATCCAGAGACAAAGAATCATGCAACAGACCATCAAACCTCAGAGGGAAGGTAGGGGAGGATGAGAGGAGGGAGGGTAAGAGAGAAACCAAAGGACTTGTATGCATGCATGTAAGCATAACCAATGGACACAGACAATAGTGAGGTGAGGGCATGTGCTGGGTGGTTAGAGTGGCCAGGGAGAGATCAATGGGGGAAAAAGGAGACATATGTAATACTTTAAACAATAAAGAATTTAAATTAAAATTTTTTTTTTCTATTTGTGGTTTTGAATTTGAAGTGAGTTATATGGCAACTTCTTAAAGTGGAAAGACTTCTCAAAGTCTCCAGCCCTTCACAGGTCAACCTGATGTAGCAGGGCCAGGACTTCAGGCATAAAAAGCCTCACTCTTTTTATTTATTTAAAATTTTTTAAATTGATTAAGGTATTACATGTGTCCTTATCCTCCATTGACCCCTTCACTCCCCCACTCATGTCCTCACCCATTGTCTGTGTCCATTGGTTAGGCTTATATGTATGCATATACGTACTTTGGTTGATCTCTCCCCTTTCCTTCACCCTCCCTACCTTCCCTCTGAGGTTTGACTGTCTGATCAATGGTTCTCTGTCTCTGGATCAGCATTTTGCTAAGTGAAATAAGCCAGTCAGAGAAAGATAAATATCACATGATCTCACTCATTTATGGAATGACAACATAAACTAATGAGCAAAAGCTCACTCTTATCAGGCAAGGTATTCCAAGAGTTCAGAGGTTATCTCATAGCAGCTAAGAAGGACCAGTCTTAAGAAAGGCATTTGAGTAGAAAGGGCAGGGCTTGAACAACCTTAGCCTGCTGAATTAACACTGTATTCTAGTACCATAAGATATCCCAGGCTCATCCTGTGCTTTCCTTATATCAACCCTTCCAGTAGTGATTTTTCTAGAAAGGTATATTGTTGTTTGTTTTGTTTTGCTTTTGTTTTTAGTATTTTTAAAATTTAGTTTCTCAAGCAAATATTAATTCTAAATATGCTTTAAAACTTGATATGACTACATATGTAAGAATTATTAAATATGTTTACAGGTACGGTACATGTATTTTACACACATATCTATATATATGTGTGCACATATGACTATATATGCATAGTGAAGGGTTTTGGCAAGGTTTCTAGTACAAAAATTCAATTATATTAGATATATTTTGTCACTATGTCTCTCATCCCCCTCCAAAAAATTTTTTTTCACAAGAATTACTCTAGAACAAATTGTGTGACTCTAATAGATTTGTTTAATAACTTTATGACATTCGATCTATTGAGAGTTTTTCATTTTGCATTGAGATTTTGATAATCAGAAATGCTGTATTTCATATTGTGCCTTTTTATGCTGTATATCCTTCCAAGTGGTACTTAAATTTTTGTGAGATAGAGTTGCAGGTAAGGAATTGCCATGTCAAAATATACATATTTTAAAATTGTAGGTTTTCTGCTATGGTACATCTACACAATGGAATTCTATGCTGCCATTAAAAAGAAGGAATTCTTACCATTTGCAGCGACCTGGATGGAACTGGAGAGTCTTATGTTAAGTGAAATAAGCCAGTCAATGAAGGAGAAACACCACATAATCTCACTCATTTGTGGATAATAATGAACATTATAAACTGATGAACAAAAGGAGAGACACAGAAGCAGTAAAGCATCAAACAGACTGTCAAATTACAGCAGGAAGTTTAAGGAGAGGTGGGGTAGATAAGAGATCAACTAAAGGACTTGTATGCATGCATATAAACATAACCAATGAACACAAGACACTAGGGGGTTGGGGTATGCCTGAGGGGGGGCAATGGGGAGATATGTATACATGTAACACACACACACACACGCATAAAAATAAAAAAAATAGTGATAAAAAATTGTAGGTTTTCTGATTGCTTGTCAAAAGGCTTTAGCAATTTAAATTTCTACATGGGCTTTAGGAAAGTACCCTTGTGCCTGTGATCTAGTTCAGCCACAGATAAAAGTCCTTTTCAAAACTGAGAGCGTAATTGGCATAAAGTTTTCCCATGATATCAGAACAGTCTTTTACTTTCACCACAGTCACGTTCACCTCCAGGTCCTCCTCCTGGGGGCCGGCCAGCCAAGGTTTAACATCTGGTTCCTCCTTCTCCTCCTGAAACAGCCGCCCGGAGTGAGGAGCTGTGCAGACGTGTTTGGAGGGTCATGCCTCAGCCCAGGGTCATGGATGAAAGCATCCCCCTCCAGCCTGCGCAGGGTCAGTTTGGTTTCCTCATCTGCCCCCCCTTCTCTGTTTGATGTTGATGACAGGAGAGGGCCCCATGTCCAACACATCCACTGTCTTATCCCAGTTCCCCCTGTTCTCCACCATGTCAGCTGGGTCTTGCTGCGAGAAGGAATGGGACTGGATCACTTGGGGTCGACACTGTCCATGTCCCTCTCGCTGTGGGTCTCTCTCTCTTTCACGCTTCTCCTTTTTTTTTTTAAACATATTTTTATTGATTTTTTTTTTTTTTTTTTTTTTTTTTTTTTTTTTTTTTTTTTTTTTTCCGGTGGGGCCCGCAGCCAATCCTCGGTCTCCTCCTGCGGCGGAAGTCGGAAGTCTGCTGTGTGGCAGGGCCCGGCGCCGCCATCTTGTCGCAAGGCCGAAGCCTCTTTTTTTTTTTTTTAAATTAAATTTATTCAGATGACATTGGTTATGCAAGGGCAGAGCAGGACTGACTCCATTCCCTACCGTGTCCTCCATCTTGCGTAGCTGTGTCTCTGACCTGACCCCTCCCCTGAGAAAGGCCGCAGGATGTGTCAGTCACTCAGCCCGCCCTTCAATCAGCCAATGGGGATGCAAGGGGAGCTCGCCTAAGGCCCCAGGTGTGCTGACCACTTCCGGTCTTTGTGTAACCGGACCCTAGCCACGCCCTCCCTACCTCTGCGTCACTAGCCCCCAGCCCTCACCCAACCAATGGGGATCGGCCGCTCAGTGGCCCGAGGAAGCCCCTCCCCCCTATAAAACCTTTGTGCGTGTGAGACTCGCTCTCTTCCTGCCTCTTCGAGGTGGAGGCGGAGGGCCAGGCCCGGGCTTGAGTAAAGGCTCTTTGCTTTTGCATCGGACTGGGCTCCCTGGTGGTCTTTGGGGATCTTGAAATCTGGGCATTACAGTTACTAAGGTTATATAGGTTTCAATTTGTGCATTGCTATGATACGTCACCTACATATTGTATTGTGTGTTCACCACCTAAAGTCCAATCCTGTTCCATCACCATGTATTTGGACTTCTTTGCCCTTTACTAATCCCCACCCCTCTTCCTTCTGGTGACGACCGAACAGTTGTTTGTATCTGTGAGTTTCTGTTTCATATCCCACATAGGAGAAAAATAATACGATTCTTAGAGTTTTCTGATTGACTTATTTCACTAGCATTAATATTCTCAAGACCCATCCATGTTATTGCAAATAGCAGTATTTAATCTTTTCTTATGGGTGAAAAGTATTCTGATATCTATCTATCTATCTATCTATCTATCTATCTATCTATCTATCTATCTATCATCTACCTATCTATCTATCATCTCTGTATATATCTCTCTATAAGTGTATATATATGTATATATATTGCACAACATGTTTTTCCAATCATCTATTGAAGGACACTTTGGTAGTTTCCATGTGTTGGCCACTATGAATCATGCTTGATTTTTTTCCCCTTTGTCTTTCTGATTATAGCTCTTAGTTCGTGCTTCAGATAACTTGCATTAAAATGTGCCTTCCTTTAATATTCTATGTGCTTAGTGACTACATGCAAATAAATAAATGTTTCTATTATATGTAAATAATATATAAATACACACATATACAGGCTCATATTAAAATTTTCCAACCAAGAATAATAATTGTCTTTTTGTTTTAATATTTCATATTCTTTGAGTAGATATTATACTTTGTTTATATATACTATACTTTTTGTTAAATTTATTATCTTGGTAATTAAGTTTTTATGAGTATGTCAGTAAAATAATATTTGTGGATTGATTTCCTATTGTTTATTGTTATTACAGTCTGCTGATTTTAAAATATTTTTTATTTTTTTCAATTAGAACAACAAATTCCCTAGTTTTCTATTAGAGTTTTTTGAGTTTTTAGGATATGTAAATATGTCGTCAGGATAAAAAACAGATATGCCAAATTTCATCAAATTTAAGATATCATCAACTGTAAGAAATACAATTAAGCTATGTATCACTATTAAAAACAACAATGGCAAATGCTGACAAGGATGTGGAGAAAAGGAAACACTAGTTCTCTACTGGTGGGAATGCAGATGTTGCAGCCACTATGAAAAGCAGGATGAAATTTCATAAAAAAAATTAAAAATGGAACTCCCATTTGATCCAGCTTTCCCACTTCTGAAAATAAATCCTAAAAGCCCAAAACACCAATCAGAAAGAATATATACACCCCTGTGTACATAGCAGCATTGTTTATAATAGCTTAGATTTGGAAACTGCCCAAGAACCCATAAGTAGATGAATGGTTAAAAAAGCTGCGGGATATTTACACAATAGAATACTATGCAGCTGTAAAAATGTGATTTCTTACCCTTTGGGATAGCATGGATGGACCTGTAGACTATTATGCTAAGTGAAATAAGCCAGAAAGAGAAATGCAAATATCATGTGGTCTCACTTATTTGTGGAATCTAATGAACAAAATGAATTGATCATCACAATAAGACCTGAAACATGGAGATATGGACTGATTGACATACATCAATGTGGGAATGAGAAGAGATAAACCAAAGAACTTATATATTTAGATGCATAACTCATGGACACAGGCAATAGGGTGGTAAAGACCTGGAGTGGGGTTAGGCAGGGCTGGGAGAAGAGGGTAGGGGTAAGGGGTATGGAAGACATCTGTAATGCTAGCAGCAATAAGAAATATATATATCCATTAAAAAAATAAAACACCAAATAAAAAACAAAAGTCTGACTTTATGTAGGTAATCCAAACAATGAAAAACAAAAAAGACAATATTGCCAATTGAACTATACCAATAGGAGATGCCGAATATGACAAATCTCCATTTCAGAAAAGCAAAATATGAATAAAATAAAATACAATAGTTTTATTCATTCTCTAGGTATTTGATGATATTCTTTTTATTACATGTCTAAGATTTTCTAATAAAATATGCACGGTTTTAATTTTTTTATCTCTCATATTTATTGGGCTTTATCTGTACTATTGGGCTTTCCAAAAAACTGGCTTTTGAATTTCTTTAACTTATATAATTAATTTCATTTCTACCTATAATAAGTTACTTTTTCCATTTATATTTTCATTTTTTATCTTTTCAAATTTATAAGGATAAGTTTCTCTCTTTTATCTAGTTTACATTTTTATAATTAGGGAATATATTTAGAATAACAGAATTCCTCTTGACTATGGCTTTTCAGTGATCCAAATATGTGATGACATCTGCATTTCATTGCTTTCCAGATAGCAATTAGTTAATTTTAGGTAAACACCTTACTTTTTAAGAAACTATATTTGTGTAAAATTTTCAATTATTTTAATATAATATTTTAAATTATTATAAGAGATTTTGGACTATAAAATTCAGCTTAATTTATGTTAGAGGTAGGCACACTTATTAAATACACTGGGGAATGTTTTTGCCTTGGCTCACAACTCTGTCAGTAGCAAAAAATAATTTTCATAAAAAAATGTGATCTGTGAAAATGAGCATAGTTTTCTATGTGCAACTATTGTGTCATTTTAAGTGCTGAATTAATATTGAGACTATTTATTTATTTGTTTATTTATTTATATTTTATTAATTTTTTACAGAGAGGAAGGGAGAGGGATAGTTAGAAACATCGATGAGAGAAAAGCATCCTCCTGCACACCTCCCACTGGGAATGTGCCCACAACCAAGGTATATGCCCTTGACTGGAATTGAACCTGGGACCCTTTAGTCCACAGGTCAACGCTCTATCCACTGAGCCAAACCAGTTAGGACTAATCCTGAGACTTTAAACCTAAACCTTTGTGATCCATAATGCCATCTCCTATTCCCATTCCTAGTCTATAATCTTCTGAGCACCCACAAGTCATTTTATACATTATTGCTCTACCAATTCTGACATCTCCTATTTATGACTTTGCAATGATTTCAACTATAAATTCAAGTGAATATTTACTACATTTTCACCAGTGTTTCTGTGTTCAAGGTAGTAATCCTTTCCAGTGTTTTCCCAATATTAGAAGTGCTATAATTCTTTCACATGTACTGTAACTTGTGATTATTCATCATTTTTAGGCATTATACACAAAATTACTCTTTTACATGTGTTTAGGTATCACTATTGTATGCATTTTGAGTAGGGCAACAAAGCATTTTATCTTACATTTTCCTGAGGGATTACTTTTATATATATTGAAATAATATTATGAAGTTAATCGGTTTTAAAAAAATATTTTAAAAATAAATTAACATGATGTTGGTTTGAAAAAATGAGGATACAAAATGGCTTGAGTCAGGCTCACTGAAAGTTTGTTTGAAGAAACATTGAGAAAATCAATATAACTCATGTATATGCTGTTAAAAAACAAACAAGATTGTAAACTTAAAAAAATACAATGTATCCTTGTTTTTGAAATGTCTGAAAATATTATTTCCTTTTATTAGAAGTAAACAAAAGAAATCTTTTGGTTGAATCCTCGAAGGCTTTCTTAACCTGATTGTTTCTCAGTGTATAAATAAATGGGTTTAACATAGGTGAAATAGAAGAAATGAGCAGTGAAACTACTTTATTAATGGTCACTTGCTCCTTTGCTGCAGGATTCATATAGATGAAAATGCATGTACCATAGGTGATGGAAACCACAATCATGTGGGAAGAACAGGTGGAAAAGGCCTTTTTTCTTTGCTGAGCAGAAGGGAATCTCAGAATTGTCTTGATAATGGAAGCATATGACAGAACAACACAAGTGAGAGTCATATTCAGGGTCAGGACAGCACAGATTATGACTGTCTGTTCGATGAGCCATGTGTCTGAGCACGAGATTTTCACTAAGGGAAATGCATCACAGGTAAAATGATCAATCCTGTTAGAGTCACAGAATTTTAGAGCTAAACCCAGGCTAAGTGGTGGGATTATGACACATAAACCAGACATCCAACAGGTAATGATCAGAGTCTGGCAGACCTTGCTGCTCATGATGGTGGTATAATGCAGGGGCTTGCAGATGGCCACATAGCGGTCATAGGACATGGCAGCCAGAAGAAAAAATTCTGTTACTGCACAGAGGTCAGTGAAAAACACTTGAGTGAAACAGTCATTGTAGGTAATGACCTTGTTCCCTGCTGCAATACTATACATGTACCTGGGGATACAGGCAGATGTGAATGAGATCTCCAAAAGGGAGAAATTTCTTAAGAAAAAGTACATAGGTGTTTTTAGGTGAGAATCCACAGATGTGAGTGTGATGATGGTCAGGTTTCCAGCTACACTCAGGGTGTAGGTGAGAAATAGAAAGATAAAAATCAGCACCTTCAGCTGTGGGTCATCTGTCAGTCCCAGCAGAATGAATGTTGTCACTGTACCGTTTCTCATCATGAACTTCCGACTTCTTCCAATCTGCATGTGATATTCAGATATATTGTCTCATAGATTATAGCTTATTTGAACTGTTCTAAAACTCAATTCTTATGACCAACCTCAAACACAGTGGTTTGCTCCTCTTCCCTGTTACACACTTTATCTTTTTTGCTCTGAATAAGTGCATTACCTTTACTGACTATGTGTGTTACCTTGTTGCTGACACAAATGATGACTGTCTTCTCTTTCCTCCCTCATCTTCCAGCCAATGAATCATCTTCATCGATACTACACTAAGTAGGAACTCAAATGTTCCTAATATACAATCAATATATCAAATATTGACATGTTCTGACATAAAGTAATAAACATATGTTACCATTGTGTATCTAGCTTACTTGTTTTATGACAATGCCCTTTATTGTTTAACTTACTGTGTTCTGTTCCTGTGGGTATTGGGGCAGAATTATAATGATCATCCAGTGGTTCTCAACCTTTTTTAATGCTGTGACCTTTTAATACAGTTCCTCCTGTTGTGGTGACCCGCAATCTTAAAATTATTTTCGTTGCTACTTCATAACTGTAATTTTGCTACTGTTAGTGAATCATAATGTAAATATCTGTGTTTTCTGATGGTCTTAGGCTCTACAGCAGCGGTTCTGAATTGTGGGTCGCGACCCACAGGTTGAAAACTGCTAGCAAGGTTGTCTAAGACCATCGGAAAACAGTTATTTACATTATGATTCACTAACAGTAGCAAATTACAATTATGAAGTAGCAACGAAAATAATTTTAAGATTGCGGGTCACCACAACATGAGGAACTGTATTAAAAGGTCACAGCATTAAAAAAGGTTGAGAACCACTGACAGTTCACAATGCTTCCAATATAAAGAAAAATCACTAACTGAGGATCATGGGTTACTCAATAGTCAGAATCCTTTTAGGAAATTTAGTCACTCATTCAACAACTATCAAGTATTTATATCAAATTGAGATGTAGAAATGATATATATATATATATATTTACTTTTACAGTTTACCTACCTTCTATCTTTTCTCCTATACTCTCAGACATGTGTGCCACTGTGAAATCTGACTTGTCCTTCAGACTTTGAACATTATTTAATGCTGAAAATATATGTTTTCTCCATGACATTGCAATTTATTTTATAATAGAAGTCAATAAACAAAATGACCAGTACATGTAACTAATTGATTTACGTTTATTTTATCTTCCAAACAAATGTTCAAAATGGACATAAAAATCTGTAATGAGATGCTGTGACTTCAGTAATTTTGTTATTGTTTTTAGGGTGGGAAGAGGAATGCAAAGGGCATGCTTGTATATTTCTATATAAAGATAACTTCATTATTTTTAATTTAAGATTGAATAGTCTATACAAAGTTACCCTGAATATTTCTCTCATTATGCAAGACACAGGTTTGTTTGTGTCTTATGTATAAACCTCCCAGACAATGACATTTATTCATATGAAGGAAATTCATTCTCGAAAATAGAATTCAATAAATATATCTTAAACACATTAGGAGTGTATAAACTACCACTATCACAGAAATACATTTATTTGTCAGAGGAAATTAGAATCTAGATCCTAAAATCAAAGAGACAAACTATCATACTTACTCTTTTGTTAGTAAATCAGAACTTCTGTTAGCTATTTAAACATAGCAATATTAAGACTATAGTCTCCATCATTGAAAAAAATTTTCTCTAAATGCTGAGAACTCTCTCCACTGGTGGAAGTGATAATAATTTAAATAATCAAGACAGAGAGAAATGCTTCTGTCTTCTCTTCCCTCCCTCATCTTTCAGCCAATGACTGTTTTCTCTTCCCTCCCTCATCTTCCAGCCAATGAATCATCTTCATCGATACTACACTAAGTAGGAACGCAAATGTTCCTAATGTACAATCAATATGTCAAATATTGACATTTTCTGATATAAAGTAATGTCAAATGTGACTTTTCTTTTTAATTTGCAGAAGAAGTCATTAAGTGAAAACAGCAAATGGTCCTTGGTGACCAATCAAGAATTGTTAATTAATTTTCTGAGAAATGAAATTTGGCAAATACACAATGAAACAGGCTTCAGTGGGATTGTCTCCTTGGAGATATGAAGATGTTTCAGGAGTATTTATTTTATTTTTAAAAAATGTATCTTTATTGTTGAAAGTATTACAGATGTCTAACATTAACCTCCTCCACCTTGCTCCTGTTCCCTTTCTAGTCCTTCACTGCATATTGTCTGTGTCAATGGGTTATGCATATATGCATATAAATTCTTTCATTACTCACTTCCTGCCACCCTTCACCCCCCACTCTCCACCTTCTTCTGAGATTCGTCACTCTGTTTCATGCTTTCAGGTCTCTGGATCTATTTTGTTCCTCAGTGTATTTTATTCATTAGATTTCACATATAAGTAAGATCATGTGATACTTGTCTTTCTCTGACTGGCTTATTTTGCTTCAGGTCCCTCCATGCTGTCTCAAAGGGTAAGAGATCCTTATTTTTTACTAATGCATAGTATTTCATGATATAAAAGTCCCACAGCTTGTTTATCCACTCACCTACTGATGGGCACTTGGGTTGTTTCCAGATCTTAGTTTCCAGTGGTCTTGATCTGGCATCTAGAAGGGTTTAGGAACCCGGAGATGGCACTGTGCATAAATTAATTAAGAGTCCAGAGACGAAATATACTTTTGAAAGGCATCATCGGGAATCAAAGACTTAGCTAAAGGAACTAAGTTCTCTTTCTCTCAGGAACCCTTTCTCTTTGTTAACACCATTTGTCCTAAGGCAAGTTGTAGATATGCACATCAAAGGGTAGGGTTTTGTACAGAATCCATTGTCAGATTAGGGAAAATTGCCTACAGCTGTTCAGGTGTTTGGCCAGGAGGAGGCAATAACATGTAGATTAAGGTGCCTTTAGCTGTCTGGCAGCAAGCAATCATTTAATGCATCCTTTTCAGGTTTGGGGAAATGCCCTCAGCAATTCCAGATGATTCAGACCTGCTGACATGCTGGAATTGGCTTCCAGCATTTAGCTACTGTAAATAGCGTTGCTATGAAAAATGGCTGGACAACTGTGTCATTTAAATTACATAGTTCATTTCTTAACTGATTTTTTTTTTTT
>PVJN01030036.1:0-25933 GCA_004026805.1 Lasiurus borealis | reverse complement strand
AGTAGAAAAAAATAAAGTAAAAAAGTAACAAACAATATACATACCCAAATTTTAACATAAAATCACTTTATATATTGCCATAGAGGTTTTTTTAATGTTTCATTCTCAATTTCTCTACTTATCACAGACCACTAATCAGCATCTCCACCACCTACACCCACTCAGAACCTGTACAGGAAACATACCACTTGCTCTTACTACTAACTTTATTGACTTATCAAAATTAGCTTCCTGTTTTCATGAAGGTAGTTGGAGATGTGCTGGTTCAAGATCCTTCACCAGCTTTAAAACTGCATTGCATTTTCCAGAAACTTTTTAATAATATGTATTAAGAACTATAAAATATTCACATGCTTGACCCAGTAATTACCCGTCTGTGAATCTACCCTAAGGAAATATCAATTCTGCACAGAGGTGTTAACTGCAAGTTTATTGAAAAATAGCCAAGCTTGAAAATAGCATAAGGTCCCCAAAAGGAGGAATTGTGGAGCATCTTGTATTCCATGCTGCCCAGAGAAATAGCTCCTACATGCTGGACTAGGTTAAGTTCCCCCGTCTCATGATACACATGTGTTTCCTTTGTGGCACTTATTATTGTGATTGTTTCTCCATTACATCCCCAACACTTATGGTACTTTCTGGCACATAATAGCTGCTCAATAAATGCTTATTGAATCAATGAGTGAACACAGTACATATGAATGAATGAATTATGATGACTTGGAGAGATTTTTTGATATAATATTAATGAAAAAAATTGTACTAGGAGAAACACAAGAGTATTTAAGCTATTTAAAATACTCCTATCATTTTATGCTGTTTAGTAAGAATTTATTAGAATAGTATCAAAGAGGCTAAAGATCAGGATTAGCTGAGGCTTGTAAAAATATTAGAGTCCGCAGCTTTTTAAAACCGCTTTTTAAAGGTATGTTTGAAACAAGAAGAAAGGCAAAGACCTTTGGGAAAGTTGGTATAGTGATAATAATGGGGAAACAGAAAGCAGAGTAAGTGCCCAATAACCAATTTTCTTCTGTGCTATTGAACAGGAAGGCCAGTGTTCAACATAGAGAGAGTAGAACAAACCATGCAAAAAACTCAGATAAGCAAGGGGCTAGAGTGAGAAGGGGATGGGGAGGCAGACAACTCATTTCAAATGCACTCAAGAACCCAGGCTTGTAGGAATTAGATTCCAGGGCCTAAAGGGATTTCACAGTCACTGATAGTCATTTCTAAGAGGTTATAATAAGCAGAAAAATAACAGAAGACTGAACAGGGTGAGGGACTATCAGAGAAAGTAGTGTTTGCTCTTGGTTGCTACAGAGGACCAAAGCAAAACCAATGGATTTCGGTTACAGGTAAACAGATGGATCAATATAAGGGGGTAAACTATTTAGTTACTAGCACCATCCATACTTCCTTTATGCTGCCTGTCTGCCTTAGATGCTCTGTGAACTGACAGAGATGATGGAGGAGGATCAGGCTAGAATGATAATCCAGAATATTTCTCTATCCCTGCTAGTTCAAGGAAGCTCTCTCCGTCTCTCTGGCAGCCTCAGCCACAGTCACAGCTATGACCTCAGACTCACTGAGCTTGAGTGTTTCAGTAACACACTTCATTTTCATCACCAGCCCTCTGTGCAGCTTAGAACAGCTGCAGACACCTCATGAAAAAGACCAAGGGTAATTCAAAATCCATGCCAGGGGATGGTTGCTCTGGGAACAACTAGACACAATGTGAATTACCCTGTGCTCACTGCAACACACCAGTCCAATTGGAAAAATCAGCATGCAGACTGGAACACAGTCCAGGTTCCCTTTCAATTCTTTTTTTTCCCACCTAGCTTATCTTCTAGTTCCCTGATGATAAATATCCAATCATCCAATTGGTTCTGGAATTGCCTCACTAATGGTCTGGGAAGATAGTATTGTGGTATTGACTGAGTTTTTAAAGACCCAGGAAAAATTGTCTCCCAAACTTCAAAGGACTGGCCCCTTTAAAACACACCAAAAAACCCTGGAGATAACATGCAGCTTAGACTAAAGACACCAAACACCTTGAAGATAAGATACATAATCTCAGAACCTTCCATGGAAGCAGCAAAAAACACTATCAGGATCATCTCCAAAAAAAACCTGCAATTTACTATGAAAGCCTAATCAGTCATTTGGTAAACATTTCCCTGGACAGATAAGAGATTGGAGTAAAAGGGGGTGAGAGGAGATGGCAAGGGACTGTGCCAGAAAAATAGTCAATTAATTATGGATATTAATCTCATATCATGCCAACATAACGCTCTTCCACTCTTCAAAAATTATCAAAAATCACAGCATAGGAAGCAAATACAGGTCAGAAGTAAGCTGCTGAATTTTGGAAACCAAGGATTCAAGTTATTCCTATGGAATGTAAGTCTGCTTTTTACCCACTTTATCTGGCCCACATTCCAAGGCACTTCAGACAGGTTAGTAAACAAACAACCACTTCAGACCCCATATCTCAGAGCAAGCACAGACTGAGCTCTCAGGGTCCTCCTAGATTTACTAAATATTCATGACTCCACCCATTTGTTCCACATGGGTAAACATCTGTTCTATGTTAAAGCACTCATTTATAAATCAGACATTTTGCCCTATTGAAAGCTCCCATAAGAGGTATTCCTTTACCCACCGATGAGGCCCTGCATCCAGTGGTAGCGAGGGACCATGGTGTGACTGGCCCAATTCCTACCACCTGGAACTACTGTATGACCAGGATGTCATGAAGCACAACTCAGCTGTGATATGTAAGAATGATGGATGTTCAGGAAGCCCATCTGCAGGGTGGAAAGTGGGGGACATTTCTTTGACTCCTTGCCACATCATTAGCTTCAAATGGGAAATAATAAGGTTCCCACAGTGCTTTAATGCAGTACAAAGCCAGAACCTAAAGTCTCAGAGACGGCTCGCTTCTCCTTCTCAAACCTGCTTTCCATAAAAATCAACTACAGCACCCACCCTTCTGTCACCCACACATGATGATTTACAGCCTTTTTAAAAAATGTATCCATAGATTTTAAATTATTATTATAGCAAAAACTCTTAAACATGGCATCAGCATTTCACTATGTGTGAAGGGTCCAAAGGGGTTTAGTTAGTTTATTTTTGCAGGCAACTGATACTATAAAGTGGAGTACATTATACATGGTCTGAGCAAATCTTTTCATTGCAGAGAGAATGGGAGAATGCCATCCGGAGAGATAACGTGACTTGCCTCAGATCACACAGCTTGTTAGAGGCAGAGTGGGCCCAGGAATCAGCTCTCCAGATCCCTTCTCCAGATTGTTCCCTATTTCTACTATATTTTTAGTATTTTGTATTCTGTCACTTATTAAGTATGAATTATGTTTATATACATAAAGTTTACTTATAATTTAGGTGTTTTGATACCTCAGACATTTTCTCATAAATTGGAATTAGCTAAGCCTTCTGTACATTCATATCTGAATTCATGGGCCCCTGACAAGTGACTTTGTATAAGAGTGCTCCTCTGCAGAGTGGAGCCAGAGTATGATGGACACCCCTTCAGCAGACAGTCCCCTTCCCTGCCACGAGAGAGGCCCTAATGCAGCAGGACAGGTGGGATTAGAGAGGCCCAGCTGGGCCACAGAGAGCAGGATAGGGCTGGAGCTCCCCAACTGTTAGCCTGGTGAAAGGCAAGGTGAGAGCAGGCAGGAGGCAGAGGAGAGCCCAAGGAAGAGGAAGGGAGGACCCTGATAGGGAGGAAAAGAAGTAGTAGGTGCCCTAAGGCAGATGATATAGTCCGGAGACAGATAGGACACTGGCTGAATCAAGATAGATAAGAAGGCCAGAGTCCAGGGGGGCTGGGCCACCTGAGACACATCTCAGGATCCCAGGAGTCTGGAGAACCAAGAGTCAGAGTGTCTGTGACCGAAGTCAGGGACTGTTTCTGCCCCACTGGCCCTGCGCCCAGAGCCCAGCTCACTGCAGGCCTTCAGGTATTCAGGGAAGGAAAAAAGAGATGGAGGGGAACCTAGTTATTTAAGGGCTAAGATCAATCAAAAAGTCTGAGTGATAGCAAAAGTAATAGCAAACTGAGTCAAGATCCCTGGGAAACAGTACACACTTATCCCCAGAATTAGAAAAGTAGATGTGTTCATGGCCAAAGGTAGCAAGAAGACAACAGGACAGAAAAAAGGGTTAGAAGATAGGGAGGGAGAGTAAAGAATAAGTTTTATTTTTACCAACTAGTGGCCTGGTACACAAAGTTCATGCACATTAAAAGAGATGAAAGAAAATTAGTAAAATGTTTATGAAGATCTCCCTCCTGTCACAGTCTAGGGTGCACCATGAGACCCAGAGTCAAGTCCCCGCCCACCTGCATGTGCCTCTAAATTGCATGAGACTCTGCCAGCTCCACCCCCATCAAGCCCTGCAGGGCAGGAGGCACAGCCTCAGGTTCCCCAGGCCTGGCATGAAGGTGCGAGGGTGTGATGACCATTTGCATATTAGCTCTTTATTATATAAGATTATCCACAGAAGCCTCCTTTTCTACTACCTACATCCCAAGACTCTTGATAAAGACACTTTTTTTAAATTTTAATAAATCTTTATTATTCAGATTATTACAATTGTTTCTCTTTTTTTCTCCATATCTCCCCTCCATCTGGTTCCTACCCCACCCTCTGCCCTTACCTCCCCAACATTGTCCTCATCCATAGGTGTATGATTTTTGTCCAGTCTCTCCCTGCACCCTCCCTCACCTCTTTCCTCCAGAGAATTATCAGTCCACTCCCTTTCTATGCCCCTAGTTCTATTATATTCATCAGCTTATTCTGTTCATCAGCTTTTCGATAAAGACACTTTTGATAAACACTATATGTTGTTGTTAAGCATGTCACATTAATAGTATTATTATCCCACTCCAGCTGGGTTCACGCTTTGTCTAGAAATGGCGAATTGAGTCTGTAAAGAAATATTCCCATGGGGTAATGAGATAGGTAGAAATAAACACCCATCAGAACCCTCTCCAGCTCAGTGCTTCCAAAGACTTTTTTTCAAGGAACTCTTTCCCCACCTTGGATCCGTCGTCCACATGTCTGTAGGCACAGCCCACCCTCTGCACCAGTCTATTTCTTGCTATTCTGGAAATTACAAGTAGATCAGCCCTGAATTTTGATCTCCAATCTTCTCCCTAGAGACTAGGCCTCTGCAGATCCTGAACTTTACCTTTCCCCTCTGCACTGAGCTGGCTGAGAAAGAGGCCCGACCTTGGCAATGGAGAGCTCAGATTCCTGTACCTCTCCCTTTACATCCTCCTCTCCGACCAGTATTCCCAGCCCTTTGCTTTTCCTCCAATTCCCCCAAATCTTGTGAATCTTAATGCTGAGCTTGCTAGTTCTTGAAACAGTTTCTGCCCAGTGTTTCCTGTTCCCGGACCTCACCTCAGTCATCTGACCCTAAAGAAGTTAAATGTCTCATCCAAGACCCGCCAGATTAGGAGAGACAAAATTCAGAGCGAAGGATGCTGGTATAGTACTGGAACAGGCTAGCACTCAGTTGGTAAATATATGCTTTAGGAAATTAAAACTGTCCCTGCAAATGAAATGATTTCTAAAACTTACAAAATATACTGTAAAAGGTCAGAAAGTTTATGGGTTTTAGAAACAGCTCAGGACATCCCCACAATGCCCAAGCAGTCAGGTATAATTACTGAGAGATCCCTAATAGTGCCATAAAAAGGCACTTCTTTGGGCCCAGCTGGCATAGCTCAGTGGTTGAGCATCAACCTATGAACCAGAAGATCATAGTTCAATTTCCTGTCAGGGCATATGCCTGGGTTGCAAGCTTGATCCCCAGGTGGAGCATGCAAGAGACAGCTTATCAATGATTCTCTCTCATCATTGAGGTTTCTATCTCTCTCTAACTCTCCATACCTCTCTGAAATCAATAACCCTTTTTTTTTTAAAGGCAGCACTTCTTTTGGGAACTGGTAGAAGGAGCTAAAACATTATTGAGCCAACCGGGTCAATGGAAAAGTAATCTTCCTGGACTGGAATTACTGTGCCTTGATAATGTGGTTCCCTGGTCAGGTCAGCTTCGGATGCATGCTCTATAGTCCCCCTCGTTATTTCAATACATTGAAGCCTATATCAAGTTCTAAGAAGTTCTATTGTAAAGAAACCCATTAAATTTGATTTAACTTACTCTTCAAAATGTACTCGACTACTGCTCTTTTCTTAGAGAATACCTATTTGTTCAGAGAACACAGTTTGGGAAGTTTTGAGCCAGATTTAGTTAATAGGTTTATTTAACTCCCGATTTTTTAATTCATGCAAGCAGGCTACTTGCATGAGAGGATTCTCTGACATATGCCCTACATTAAAATGCATCCTCATTCAATTTTTAAAAAATTTCCAGGATTTAACAATAGGCTAAGAAAGTAGTCATATCATTAAAAAAGACTTCCTTTGAAATCTGTCAGTTATAGCTTCACAAGACTGGCATTCTGTGAGGGTGCCATAACCGCTCAAGAATTTGTGCCCGAAAGCACATCTTTCTGGGGAGTCAGAACATCACAGGACTGTAACATCGGAGAGCTGGAAAAAGCCCTAGACGTCGGCCAATCAATGCCGTCATCTCATAACCAGACAGCAGCCTCAGGAGGGTTGGCAACTGCCAAGACCACAAGTTACCCAGTGGTGGGCTGGGATTAGAACCTAGATCTTTTGGTGCCTCAGCCAGGGAGATTTTCCTGTCCCGGGACCACTAGTATCTGCTTTTCTCAGAAAGCAAGTGCTCAGTCCTCTTCATCCTTAAAACCACAGTGGAAAGATGAGAAGGAAATGCACCCAAATACACTGCTTGACAGAGAGGTGATATTTGGTCTTAGTTCTATTTTCCTGCATTGACCAAAATACCTACCAAGGGCATATATTGTTTTTATTCCAGAAAAAAAATTCTGAAAAACGGGAAACAAACACAGAAGGTAAAGCACATAGTGCATACCCCAGAAGGCATCATCTGTGTGGCTCCCAGTTGTTGAATACATAAGCAGAACTAATGAAATGCCGTGCCATTTCCCTGTGCCAGGGGAGGCATTAGACTGTGAGCAGGATGACTCACTGAGGCAGCGCTGAGACCTCCCTGCTGGCTGCTGGCGGGCATGGGCTCTCTGATAAGCTTCATGCTGCTGTGGCTGCACCCACAGACTGGCAAGGGGCAGAGTCCTGCTTCATTGCTTTTGGTAATTTCCTCTTAAAGCCCGTGTTTCAAGATAGGCTTTGAATGGCTCTTCCATTTCTAAACTCAACTTAATTGAATACACAAGTTTAATTGGGATTTTTTTTTTTTTTTACTTTGCTTTTCTGTACTTATGTACTGGCCTCCCACCTAGCAAAAACTTCCTCTCAGCCTAACTGTGCTTATAAACAATACATTTAGAGACTATTACTCTTGTTTAGAAGTCTGAGCAAGGCAAATTGTTTATGTACTAAGGGGTGTGCATGCCTGCGTGTATGTGCGTGTGCATATGTCCCAATCTCTTTGGACTGCAATAACAAAACTGGGTGACTTATAACAAACAAAAATTTATTTCTCACAATTTCTGGAATCTGAGAAGCCCAAGATCATGGCTCTAGAAGGTTTTGTGTCCTAGACAGGTGTCTGTTCCCTATAACCTCATCCGGTGAAAGGGGCAGGGAGCTCTCTGGGTTTTCTTTTATAAGGGCACTAATTCCATTCAAGAGGGCTCCACCCCCATGTGCTAAGAACCTACCAAAGGCCTCACCTCCTAATACCATCACATTGAGGATTAGGTTTCAACATATGAATTTTGGAGGGAAACAGACATTCGGTCTTTAGCAGTGTGCATGTGTGACAGAGCCAACTGCTTATTTCAATCTGACTCATCCTTAAATCCTAATGGAAATAATTTAGTAATCCTTTTAATCAAATAGTGTACATTCAGTCACTTCTGGAATATCTATGTACTGAAGTTTTCAAAAAGCTATGTCCACTGTTATCTGAAAATACTGAACCTTTAGACTATTACTATTACTCTACTTTTATTATTCTTAAAAGTAGTGCCTAAGATATCTTCAACATGCCTCTGATTTTCTTCAATACTTTTTATTTTTCACTGTCTTCTTGCTAACATTAACAACAACTCATTGTTTTATGCCTTTCCATTTCTAGACTGCAATTGTTCCTTTCCTGTAGCATCACCCAAACCTGCCTTCCCTCCCATAGTCCCAGGGTGTGTCATGTTTCACCCTTCCCTGTTTAAGGCAATGCTTTCTCTGTGGCTTTCAGTCTACCCCATAATATGTTATCTCCCCAAGGGCCCTGATCCATGAACTACTTCTCTTGGCTGACTGTATCTTTAATTTCCCCTTTTTACTCAACTTTTCCTCTGAGTTTGTTTGTTCATTTCCTATCCTTCTTTAAAAAAAAAAATAACTTCCCCTTGACCATACATAATCTTCTAGCTATTGCTTTACCTCTTTTGTTCCCTTGTTCTCAAGTTCTTTGGATGATGAGACTGTACTCACTGTCTCCATTTCCTCAACTCACATCTACTCCTTTCTAGGAGCAACCTGGTTTCTCCCTATCCAACCACTGATAGGGTTTCAGCTAAGATCACTGACTGTGAGTGTCTTTCATGGGCTCTTCTTTCTCTAAATGCTCCTTAAACATTAGCATTTCCAATGTTTCATCCTCCAGAGTTTCATTCTATATCCATTTCCCTTTTTACTCTACAGTCTCTCCCTGGTGATTTAACCCACTTTCATAGTTCTAAACATCTCCCACTTATGCGAATGGCCTCTAAATCCACTCTCTCCAAGTCAAAAGTCTCCCTAGATCCCTATTCCAAGTGCTTGCTGGAATATGGCACTGCTAGCTGTCCACTGGCACTTCAAATTCAATATGCTCCAAATCAAAGTCATCATCTCCTCAACCTCCCAAACATATAGCTTCTTCTACTACTCCCCATGTTAGTTGAGAACCATCATTATAGAGACTAATTATCCACAATTGCCTTGGACTAAAGGGCTTTCCTGCATGTGGGAATCTCAGTCTTAATAGAATATTCCCAGCTAATCAGAGAGAATCACCCTAACGGTCACCACCAATCATTGGGTCTAGATCTTAGGAGTCATCTTGGACTGTCTGCTTCATCTCCTTCCTTCAATATCCTTGTCTTTCCTACTTAACTTCTAAATAGTTATCAAATTCCTGTTCTCCTCTCTACCCTAGCACATGCCTTTACCATCTCTTGTCTGTTTACCATCTTCACTTCCTGAGGGTTCTCCCTGATGCCAGACTTCTTCCCTTTGAAAGAGCATTCACTCATCATCGCCACAGTTCACGGTCAGACTACATCATTCCTGGACCCTGGAGGAAGCTGTCCTCCCAGGGGCAGGTCCCTCGTGTCTGCTCTGCTCTGTGCTCAGAGAGATGTTTGGGGAATTTTTTATTGGACTTCACTTGGAGGAGCTGCCAAAACAGATGAGTGACTGCTTTTCCTCAAAAAGTGAAGAAATGGGCAGAGACCACCTCAATAGTCCTAGAACATTTAGTAGAATTAAGAACTCCACGCTGAGGTGCTCCAACAGTGGAAAATGCAGCCCCTGACTAAAGAGGAGACCCACGTCATGTTTGAAAAGATAGAAAGATACATCAAGGAGGATCTTCAGCTGTTGGTTGACAGGCCTAACAGCACCTAACTATTTCAGGTTGCACAGTGACTGGATTTACTACATGCATAAAAAGATCTTGATGTTGGCCACTGACATGTCCAGTGACAAATTGGTGTCACTGGGGACCTGCTTCAGAAAATTCACTGGGACCCACACATTCTGGTTGCCCATCACAGTTCTGGATTAGCTTGGACTCTATGCCAAGTACAAAGTGCGGATAAAGCTTAGAGCAGAGCAGTCCTTCCTGTATGGGAACCATGTGTTAAAATATGGACTGGGTAGAATCACTGAAAATACGTCTCAGTACCAGGGAGTGGTGGTGTGCTCCATGGCAGACATCCCTTCGGGTTTTAGGGTGGCAGCAAAGTCTACACAAGACTGCAGGAAAGTACTGTAGACCCCATGGCGATTATGGTATTTCATTAAGCAGGCATTGGGGAATATGAGCAATGTGAAGAGACATTGACTTAAAATAAAGTCATTGCAAGGACTCATGGCTGAGTGGAAGGCCCTAGCTTTGTTTCCTGTGTCTGTGTAGGTCCCACCACCATGTTAAATTTTGGCAACCCTGTGACCTCTCCAGGGCCTTCTTAGCTTAATATATTCTCTCTTATGAACAAATGCAGGTTGGATTCTTATTAAGCAGTAATGGGTCAAAAATAGCATTTCAGGTGTTTGCATTTGTTACTAAATAGAATAATGTGTTTTATATTTCAATCAGAGAGCTTCTCATTTTCAGTAAAAGGTTCTAAATCATTGGATTTGAGCACAAAAGTAATTTATTGTTATCTGTGGTAACTCTGTTTTCCAAACGTATGGTAAGATCACAATAGATTTTCTTGTTATTTATTAATACTATAAAGATAGATATTGCTGTATGAGAATAGTAGGCAACATCTGGGATTTTAAAATACTATCAGTAATTTATTCTGCTACTTTCCTTTATGACAAGTGCTGTGTGGTATGGAAGAAAACTTGGATTCTAAACATATGTCTAATACCTACCAATTCTATGATGCTTTAGATGAGTCATTAAACTTTAATGAACTTCATTTTTTTTCTGTTTCCAAAAACAGCTTTAACTACCTATCTAAGAATGACTTTTAGAATTAGAAATCATGATTGTAAAGTACCTACCACAATGTCTGGCAAATGACAGGTGCTGGATAAACGGTAAGATTTATTTTTATGTTGCATATACTGTTTATACTACTAAGTGTAGGGTCAAATGGATATAATTTGATTATAATATTTTGGTTTTCACAAGCTGTTTTCTGAATCTTTCCTTTCCCGAAATGGTGAATTTCAGGTTAAATGTTATTTTTATCTCCTTTGTTTCTTAAAAACATTTCCCTTGTGAACCTTTACTCATCTTACTGGACTGAATGAAAAGCACTAATTATTAAAATATTTTAAAATAAAAATCATTTCACAGAGAAATATTTTTAAACTACCTGTATTGTAAAACAAGTTTTCAGATGAAAATACTGTTTACTTTAAATTCCAAAGGTGACATCTCTAAAAATAAAATATTTTTTAACTACAAAAAAAAGAAAAGAAAAAGAAGAAGTCCACTCTGGCCAATGACTTCTGCTCTGGTTTTCTGTCTTTCTAGATTTCTATCTAATGTCAAAATCATTATACTGCAATCCTTAGCTCAGTTTTTGAAACTCATATAACTTTATGTCAAATTCCTTTCCACATCTTTCCTCTAGGGAGGGATAAGAGAAGATGGTAATGACATTATTGTCTTGAAATGAGCACTTTCACCATTGCTATCTCATTTAATTCTTACCTCACCTCTGGGGCAGTAAGTCACAGGGTTTTGGCATGAGAGATTCAATTTTATAAGTATATTGAATTTTCACCACAGGTATGATTGTTTTCACACAAAACAGCAAAACAATCTCACGCACAAAGACATCTCAAGAGCTTTGTACATCTTTATGAATTTTAATGGTTCAGAAAAAAGTTTATTTTCCCCACAGGCCCCGATGGAAATCTCTGCCACCAGGAATAGCTGAAATCCCTGGCTGAGATAAAGCTGAAGATTTCCAGGCAGAGGAAATCAGAATGTGACCTCCTGATGCTGCCACCTGCTCCTCCCGGCTGACCTGAGAAGAGGGGCTCCTGTGGACCCTGGGAATCATCCAGTGGTGGGCTTATGTTTTACTTGGATTTAACTCAACTTTTTTTGATGTCCCCGACTTTTAGGCTTTGACTGCCCCCCTTTAATGTTCATCTCTCAGATTCATCTGCTATATGACCTTAAATACATATTTATTATTAATAATAACCAACTGAATTCAACTTAATCTAATTGTGATAACTTGATGGCATTCTTTGGGATCACTGTGGGTGCCACTGCTTTAATATCAGGGACTGCCATCTCCTATATCAGATGGTCTGCTGTGGAACCATGGCCAACTCTATCTTTGTGACTTCGGAACTGGTCTGCAGTAGCACTGACAAACAGAAGATGCAGCTTAGCCTGATAATCACATAAATTGTGTGTGGGGGTGGGATGGGGGGTGGGGGGGAGGATTCATTGTATCCTGGGATTCCTTTTCCATTGGGTGGAATGACAAAATCAGCAGCAGACATCACATGCCCTTTTGCAGAACTGCGCTGAAGACTGATTTTTCTGTTTCTTCCCAAGAACCTCCCATTGAAGAATGGCCAAATGCCAGACATGGCCCCAGGGAGAAACTCACGCTTCCTCCCATCCCTGGCCCAGAAACACTCTGGGGAACTCCCTCTGAAGTCATGCATGTCTTTTCTGGACTGCGACCCTGCCTGTGCATTACTGCAGCCACCAGTAGCTGAGGACAGCATCTGAGGGCCAGACATCTGCTCCACTATGACAGCAAGGACACATCTTCATTTTAATGAGACTGAAAAGATCAACTGCCATGATTACCAGCAGCAGCCGGTATTTCCACGGGCGGACTGCACACGCTGTTAGCCTACCCTTGTCCCATTTACCTGGTGCCTGGGATGAGATCCCACGACTAGTCTGAACAGGCCTTCTGAGACTGACTGCACTCCTTTTTCTTGATGGTAACCTTCCTTCATCTATGTATTTCTAAATGAGAGGGAATATTGAGATCAGACCTACATCGAACTGGATGCAGTAACCTGGTTCAAAAGTGGCTTTTCCCTAAGTTTGTAGCATGGCATTCTGTCTCATTTCCTGCCCCACGTTTACTGCATAAGCAGGAGGATACTTGGGAGTTTTGTTTAAAAAAGAGAGCCTGGTTTGGCTATGGTTGACAGGCAAGTCTGCCACATGTTCTTTCCTGGCAGAGCCTGCCCTTTCACTAGAACAGTATGGTCCAACCAGTTCTGCATGTCATTGTCATAGCCATGAGCAGTGTTCTCCTCACCTGTGCCCCCGTGGTCTCACTTTCTTTGTCAACAGAGGACCAATTTGTATTCCAGCCTATATTTATAACTTAGATTGAACAGGAAGATCGGGTCAACAATTACCTGCCAGACATGCTAATCAATCCACTTCAGCAAATACTTATTGATCACTGGCTATGTCCCAGACACTAAACTAAGATGAAATATATGCAGTTCCTTCAAGGGACTCAGGGAGTTTACCATTTAGTGTGTGGAGTTTAGACATATACATACCTCTGTATAGATTAGTGAATGAGAGAGAGTATGGAGGCGAATATTACAAATGCAATTCAGAGAAACAGAGCAAGGGAAAGGTTTTTTAAGTGGTTATAGACACAGAGAGAATAAAGTAAAAATGCCCATCATATATCTATTGGAAATATAGAAGGAGATAATAGAAGGAATGATAAAGGAATAACATTCAAAGAGAAACTAGCTGAAGATTTCCCATACATCAGGAATCCCAAAAATTTACAAATAGAATAAATTTTAAAAATCTGCAAATAATCCCATCATAATAAAACCATGAACACTAAAATGGAGAGATAATCTAAAAAGCATCTATTGAAAAAGACAAAGGATTAGCAATTCAAATGATGCTAGCTTTTCCACAATATTGGAAGCCAGAAGAGATAAAGGAATAATATCTTTAAAAAGTACATAACTGTCAACTTACCATTCTATGCCCTCAAAGCAATAATAAAACATTTCAGGCTGTGGTAAGATTGTAATGGAGTTAAAAATAAGGTGATTCTTATCTAGGGAAGGAACAATTAATTCTGTATGTTGGTAGTGTTGAGGAGGGGTGAATGGAACAAGAGAAGATTTAACTAGATTGGATCCTGACAGATGAGTGGCCTTAGACAGCTAGGGTGTGAGGAGGTAGGGCTGTAGGTAGCTATAGGATCCATTGTTCAGATGGGGAAAAGGCCCAACCTCAAAGTCAATGCAGCTCCATTTGAGGTATGCAGAGTGTATGCTATAAGCAGACACCAGCCCTCCCTTGATTCTTTGCTTTGGTGCCCTTACACAGGGCACATAATCTATACACCAGTATCTTGTTGCCTTGGAGAGAGGAGCTCAGAGAAGTGTGAGCAAAGGCCTACAGAAAGTTCTGGCATCTTCAGGCAATCAGAAACAAGGGAGAGTCTCTAGTACCTGCATCCAGTAAGCATGCCTTCTCCCTGGGATTCAAGTTTTTGCACGGGACTATGTTGAGAATTCATTTCTGTGATCAGTCAAGTTAGCAAAATGGGATGGCTAATTAGGAGCTTTCAGGTTGATAATCTCCAAGGACACTAGGAATCTATTAGGATCCCAAACCTAAGGAGGTCCACCACAGTCCCACCAGTCCCTCCACTTCTGCCCGGCTCCATACTTCTCCACTCCATACACGGGAAACACAAGTTAGAAGCTTCTAAGGATTCTTCCCCACCCTCCTTGTGAGTCCTGGATCTCTGACCCCATTTGCCTACTCATATGAGGACAGAGTATTATAAAATAGTGGAAGAACCAACAGCCTTCTTCAGAATGTTCTCACAGCCAGTGTGAGATTTCCTATTCAACTTCAATGACCAGTGCCCATTCCTCATCTGCCCACGTTTCCCCAGGAACCACAGGCTCAGGGCTTATTTCCCAATGCTCCACAATCATCTTAACATTGTCAGCATTTGGCACAGTGTCTGCACTCATCCCAGCCACAGGTCTCATCTGCTCCACTGTAATCCCATTCAGCAGAGCCTCCATGTGAGCACGTTGACCACTGACAATACCCTCAGGGCCTAGGGAACCACTGGATATGTGATAGATACTTGTTAGTTATTTCTGAAAGAATAAGTGAAGTTATAACCACATTGCATGGCTTCTAGACCACCCAATTCACTTTTCTTCAGATGTGCTGCAGAAAAATAGGAAATCCACACCCCAATAAAATAGCACCAACTTCCATACATACATACACAGAGAGAAGTGCTGTCCCACTTTGTGGCCATTAGCAGTTCCATTCTTTGCTTCTTCAGATTCTCCCTTTGGACATCAGCAGCTTCTTATCAATCTTCAAGCCTCTGAGGATTAAATGCCACAATTCAATACAATAAAAATACTTGGCATGCAACAAATGTAAGAACTATTGACTGTCATCATAATCATTATTTAATAAATCTCTATTGAGTTAATTATGCGTGAATGCAAAACCACAGCACTGGGCAATCCTTGGCTAGGTGCATTCTTTCCCAATCAATTCAAAGCATTTAAAGAACTTCTCTCTCTGTAATCTGCTGAGGGTACAAAGATGAATAACACCTTTGGTGGTGATGATACCTAGGAAGATATTCTCTTCTCTTTTCCCCTATTATATTTGAAGTTTGTAAGGGGTCTCTAATGGGATGATAGTTAGGAGGTAAGTCCCTTAATCATTCTGGGTCTCAGGGTCCTCCACTTTAAAGCCAGATGGTTTCGCTCATTGATTTTTAAGGCTCCTTCTAGCTCCAGCCATGTATGATTTTATTCTCATGGGGTACTGGTTGTTTGCAAAATCTCACTTCTGTTTCAGTCCCCCACCCACCCTTAGCACTCTTCTTCTCAGAGACTAGGAAAGTCCAGGGGGGACTCATTTCTGAGGTCACAAAAGAGGGAGAGCCCCGACTCCTCAATCCAGACCCAACAACTGGCAGGAGAGACTGGCCCATGACACCCCAGGAGGCTGGTTGACCTGATGTCTCTGTGGGGGTCCAGCTGCAGCCCCACAGGAATCTAGCTGGCTGTGGGGAGACAAGAACAGATCCAATGCTTTCAGGCTGGATCTAAGGAAGGAACTGTTCAGTCCCTTGCTGTCTTATGCAATAGTCCAGACTCTCCCTGCAGGAAGCCACTCTGTGCAGAGATTCACTGAGACTTTGATCATCAATGGGATGGCCACAACACTCACTGTCTTCCTGGGTCCATTAAACAAACAAAAATAAACAGTCAATCAGCATTGAACCATCTCCAGAATCTTAAGGCATTTTCATGATCATTAATTATCTCTGGAGGTTTCAAGCACAGTGCATTAGGAGGGGGTCAAAAATACTTCAAAGATACATCTCTAAGGAGACTGCTTCATCTCAGCCTCAATGAGAATGGACTGGGATGAGGGTTTCCCTAGAAGCCAACATTGACAACCAAGAGCCCTCAAGCATGCAGATGCACCCACATCCCAACAAGGGTTGCTTGCTAAAGAAATTTAGAAAACCTTTTAGAAATCTGGAGCGCAAGACTGTGAGGCAGAGCAGGGCTCTGTGACTGCTTGCCAGGCTGAGAAAAAGCTGGTTCTCCTCACCTGTGCCATCACCACCCAAGGCAGAATGGGCCTCTGCTGTGCTTACCAAAGTTAGACTGTGAATTCACATTTCCTTGCTCTCTTCCATCTTTCATCAGCGCCATGAGTGTGGGCTGGCATTTTACGAAATGACTGATATATCTATTGCTAAAATGGAATTGAGACAGAATGTCCAGAGAAAACAGGAGATGAAAACTGAAATGAAGCAGAATCCCAGTTTCGTGTTATGGCAACCCTGTGCAAGCGACTCTTGGTGTGTCAACATGGGAGCACATTTCTCTCCTTTCCGGTCTCAGGCAGTCTTCTAGATCCATGGTCACCAAACTTTAGGACCTCACAGACCACCAGTGGTCCACAGACCACTGGTTGATGACCACTGATCCAAAGGTTTCCTTCTAGAGGACCTTCGGGAGGGTATGATGGCCACCAAATTAGCACTAAGTCATTGGATGAGGGAGCTGGCACTAACTGGGGAAAATATTCTGTCAAAAAACTCAGAACTTAAAAACAGCAACTCCTAGTTTGAAGGAGATAATGCATTGCTCACCCCAAACATTCACCCACAACATTTTCTCCATGAAAGCAACCATCTTTGCTGCTTCTCTTCTAGTGGGAGATAGTAAGACAGGCTCTGGCATTCCTGGTGAATGCTGTTTATTTTGTAAGGGGGCATGGCTTCAAAGGGATTTGGGGAGACAGAGCTTTTGTTCTGTTTCTCTTAAAAGATAGGGGCAGAGCCTGGAGCAAGGTGGGCTTTTGGAGAGAAGGGTGTGGCATGAAGCCCACATAGGACAACCAGCTACTTGCCTGGGAAGGCATTTGGAACTTCAGCCTGATCAGGGCCAGAGGACTAGTGTCACAGTGGCAACTGGTGGAGGTGCGGCCCCTGGTTTCATGAAGCACCGGGACTTTTTGTGCATACATATTTGGAGGCAAGAGTGTGTTGTTGTTGGCAGCCAGGAACCTTGCCATATGCTGAGAGAGTGCCGTTGAGTTGCATGCTGCCTAATCTTGTGGTGTACTGCAGCTGAGTCACAGCCATCTTAACACTTGGAGAATATAAAAAGAAAGATTTGGAGAGAAAAAAATAAGAAATCTAGATCTTGGACTTCGCAAGCTCTTCTTGCTCATATGCACTGCTTCCTTAGTCCTGGCTGTGGTAAAACCAAGTCAGAGGACGAAGAGCCCTTGCTGAAACTTTCCAATGTCTCTGATGCATTAGTTTGGGAGAGCTAGGTTGAAAGAGGAAGCAAACGTGCTTTATTTCTTAAAGCTAAGTGGAATGTGTGTCTCCTCGGTCAGGGCAGGAGAGAAGAGAGAGAAGCTTATGGGCAAAAGGCATTTGATTAAAATCCTATAGGACTAATCCTGAGCTGGTGCTTTCATGAACTCATTAAATATGGGGAGTCACATGGTGATTCCTTCTCCAGGGATCTGAACCCAGAAAGCATCAGGGCACAAGGCCAGACATGGTTGAATTCTATTTTGTTCTCCATCGCTCCCTGATAAAATGATTCATTAGTTTGCTGGCCTTTTTTCTGTTCTTCTGAGGTGAAACGTGTTTTATACCAAAATGATTACACTAAAGAAGTCTGGCCTAGAATTCCCTTAAAGGAAGATGTCTCAGAGGAGGGAGAACTGACCAGCAATGGTTAGTTACCACCTATGTTTTTCAAATTTTGAAGGTCTAAACTATGACATTTTATTGTCTGGGGTTGAGTCCTAGTCCTATTACTTACTTGTTCTCTGAACTTAATCAAGTTACTTTACCTTTCTGGACTTTCATTTCCTCACCTGGAGATTGAGAGTAATTAACACCTACTCTATTGAGTTATTGTGCTGGCTAAATCCAACATATGTAATATTTAGCATAATGCTTAATACATTGTGTGCAGGTGATTGATGCCGGCAATTGACTGTTGCTTTATTTTTTATTATGGTAAAATATACATGTCATAAACTTACCATGCATTTTTAAGCATGCAGTTCAGTGGCATTAAACACATTCACATTGTTGTGCGTCCTTCACCACTGTCCATCTCCAAAACTTTTTCATCTTCCCGAAGTGAAACTCTGCACCCATTACACAGTAACTCCCATTATCCTCTGGAAACCACCACTTTACTTTCTGTCTCTCTGAGTTTGACTATTCTGGATAGTTCACATAAGTGAAACCACACAGTAATTGTCCTATTTTATCTGAATATTCTTACAAGTAGGAGGCTGCATGGCCTATAGTCTCTCTTTGACACTATTCTGCCACCACTACTAAGATCTTCAGCAGAAATCTTAGTTCTTCAGGGCTTTCTAAGAACAGCCTATCTTACAACTCTTCTATGAAAAAAGTGCTAAAAATGCATACACAAATGACACAGGTCACAACCATGGTGAATCTGATCCAACTGATTTGTCTAACACACTACTTTGATTTTCAGAATAAGGATCATAACCCACCATTCCAGCTTTACCTAACCAATTTAGAGTGAAACCCAGGCCATCTAAATCCTCAGATAAACACTTGTTTTTAGGCATGTCTTTTGAGTCACTGGTGATTAGATGCATAAGGATCAATACTTTAATTTTAAATATTTAAAAAGAAAATCTTCCCTAAATGAATTGCACACTTCTCTGTACCAGAACATATTCAACAGAATATGTACCAGAACATATTCAACATTAATTCCCCATTAAGTTTTACTTCATGACTCAAGATCATTACTATGAACATCAATGATCATAAATGCTTCAATACAATGATGGCCTTAAGGTCTGCTTAAGTTGTTGGATCTTAATCTACACTCTAAATGTTCCAAAGCACTATGGCTTTTTGATCTTCTGCTTACATTAATTAATAGGGATTTCTCCCCTACTTAGTTCTTCATTATAACATTTCTAGCTAACTTTGCCCTCACACATTAGCATCATTGCCAAGGGTGGATTCAAGTTGCAGAAGGTCTGAAGCTCAGACTATTGAGCAAGGAGAAGGGAAGAGCTCTTTAAGAAAGAGAATATAGCCCAGTTGTTGTGGCTCAATAGTTGATCATGGACCTATGAACCAGAGGGTCTTGGTTCGATTTCTGGTCAGGGCATATGCCTGGGTTGTGAGTGATTCCCATAAGGAGTGTGCAAGAGGCAGCTGATGATTTCCTTTCATCATTGATGTTTGTCTCTCCCTTAACCTTTTTCTCTTAAATCATATATTTTTTTAAAAGGAAAAGAATACATAACTGATAAATATAAAATTAGATGCCAAATTGGACAGTGGGGGTATTCCTGGAAGACACTCCTTCTCTGGGTCAGCTAGTAATGATTTAACAATTCACAGAAGTGACTGAAAAATATACAAATATCCCATACTAGAGGGCCAGTGCACAAAATTTGTGCATGGAAGGGGAGTGGGGGTTCCTCAGCCCAGCCTCCACCCTTCCAGGGGATGTCTGACTGCCAGTTTGAATGTCTAAATCTACAATTGGACATATCTCTCACAATCCAGGACCGCTGGCTCCTATCCACTCACCTTTCTGCCTGTCTGATTGCCCCACCCCTCTGCCTGCTGGTCTGATTGCCCCTACCTTACCCCTTTGCCAGCCTAATCAATCCTAAGTGCCTCTGCTTCGGCTGCCAGTCTGTCCTCCCTCTATGAGAGGTGACCTAGTAGATCAAGGGAAGGCACTGCCCCCATTACTCCACTGCAGCTGCCACTCTGGCCTCAGCCTCAGCTCTTTGCAGCCACCCATGGCTGCCTGAGCCTTGACCCTTGTAGCCACTGCAGCTTTGTCTGGAAAGACATCTAGAAGACATCCACTCTAATTAGCATATACCCTTTTATTAGAATAGATAATAAAAGTCTAATATGCAAATTGTCCCCTCAACCAGGAGTTCAACCAAGATTTCAACCAGAAGGTAGGATGGACCAACCAACTGCCTGTGGTCCCTTCCTCTGGCCAGCCACGCCCTATCAACCCTGATTGCGGCAGACTGGCTGGACCCCACCTGTGCATGAATTCATGCACCAGGACTCTAGTATTTCAATAAGCCTTAACTGACTTCACTTAGCTGGAACTCACAAATGCCTGCAGCCACGGTACTGTTACCTGACAGGAGGTGAAGTGTGCTGGAGGGCAATAGGCTGTCCTCATCAATTGTGTTTAAAATAGCTTACCTTTATAAATTTTACAAAACCTTAAGACCTGGTGAACACATTATTATATGATGTATAATATTTTACTATTATTATTTTATTGCTCAAATTTCCCAGTTTCCACCATGTAGAGTTCTTTCAAATTGATCTCTGTATCCTTTCAACATGTTCCCATCAATTTTGAGTAATTCCTTACTGTCTGACCCCATAAAATATTCCAGACTAATCTTATATTTCTCCTGGCTTACGCATGGAGTCAACCAATTCCATCAAAAATCTTGGTTTCTTTTCTTTCTTTCTTTTTTTTCAAAGAATGGTATTTAGGAAACAAGATACAAGTGCTAGGTGTGCTCCTTGCATCTGAGATGTTGTGTATAGGAATTGTAAGCTAGAAAGTATGTGCATGTATATTACACATGCATATACAATTTACTACTTACTTCTTTTTCTCATCTGTTTATATGTTAATGCTAATACCAGTTTATGCTGATACCTCCTATTCTAACACCACAGCATTCATTCTTAATTTCCCACTTCCTTATTTGCAACTTTTCTTATATTGTGAAAAATGTGGCTCTCATTATTCACAAAGTATTTACTTATTACCTCAGTCATAGTAGACACATTAAGTAGTTTCAGAATTCCCCATGAAAAGCATGTCTCTCAACTAGATAATGATATTTGTGTAGAGTTCTTTTTGTCTTTAGTGTTCTAGTATAGTCAAATACTGTTTTCCTGAGTTATTTGGGTTAATTCTTTTCTTACTGTTGTGTTCTATTTTGGGTAATCCCCACATTATCGTTGAATTTAATTAATTATTGGGGAGAGATATATGAATGTTCCCATAGTTCTAAAAGTCAGAACTTACAGGAAGATATATGTCCCTGCTACTCTTCCCATTCCCCATTCTTTCCACCCCTTATTATTTTCCTTATTATTTCTGTATTGCCCATGCAGAAATGAGCAGGTACATGTATATGCTCTTAATACCTTTTTATCTTACATGAAGAGAACTATAGATAGTTTTTGCACTTTGGTTTTATTCACTCAACAATATATCCTGGAGTCACTCCCTATGATTTCATAAAGATTCTCTTTATTCCTTTTCAGATACACAGTACTCTATGAGTGGATGTGTCATAGTTTATTCAATCATTCTGCTATGTATAGCTACTGAGATGATTTCAAATTTTGTCAAATTATAAATGATGCTTCAATGAATGACTTCGTGCACCTGTATTTTCACATTATTTTGTCTTTATTTAATAAATCTTTTTGTTCAGACTATTACAATTGTTCCTCTTCCCCCCATAGCTCCCCTCCACCTAGCCCCCACCCCTCCCTCTGCCCTTACCTCCCCCCATTGTCTTCATCCATAGGTGTATGATTTTTGTCCAGTCTTTCCCTGCACCCCCTTACCCCTTTTCCCCTGAGAATTGTCAATCCACTCCCTTTCTATGCCCCTGATTCTATTATATTGACCAGTTTATTCTGTTCATTAGATTTTTAATTCACTTGATTTTTAGATTTACTTGTTGATAGATATGTATTTGTTGTTCATAATTTTTATTGTTACCTTTTTCTTCTTCCTCTTCTTAAAGAGTACTTTCAGCATTTCATATACTGGTTTGGTGTTGATGAACTCCTTTAGCTTTTCCTTATCTATGAAGCTCTTTATCTGACCTTCAATTCTGAATGATAGCTTTGCTGGATAGAGTAATCTTGGTTGCAGGTTCTTGCTATTCATTACGTTAAATATTTCTTGTCACTCCCATCTGGCCTGCATCGTATGTGTTGAGAAATCAGCTGACAGTCGTATGGGTGATCCCTTGTAGGTAATTAACTGTTTTTCTCTTGCTGCTTTTAATATTCTCTCTTTGTCTTTTGCTCTTGGTATTTTAATTATGATGTGTCTTGGTGTGGTCCTCTTTGGATTCCTTTTGTTTGGGGTTCTGTGCACTTGCTGGATTTGTAAGTCTATTTCTTTCACCAGGTGGGGGAAGTTTTCAGTCATTATTTTTTTAAATAAGTTTTCAGTGTCTTGCTCTCTCTCTTCTTCTGGCACCCCCATAATTCTGATGTTTGTATGCTTGAAGTTGTCCCAGAGGCTCCTTACACTATCTTCACATTTTTGGATTCTTTTTTTCTTCTTGCTTTTCCAGTTGAGTGTTTTCTGCTTCTTTGTATTTCAAATCTTTGACTTGATTCTTGCATTCCTCTAGTCTGCTGCTAGGTCTCTGTATAATATTTTTTATTTCAGTCAGTGTATGTTTAATTTCTAATTGGTCCTTTTTCATTCTAGGTGATCCTTTTTTATCTCCTCTTGGGTCTCACTAAATTTATCCATCTTCTTTAGGAAAGTCTTGAAAAACTTTATAACTATGGTTTTGAACTCTATATCCAGTCATTTGTTTTCCTCCATTTCTTTCGTTTGTGATATGTTCCTTTGATTCTGCATTTTCACTGCTTTCCTGAGTTGGTAGAGTAGTAGCTTTGTGTAATAGGTGTCCTATATGGCCCAGTAGCTCTGCCTATCTAGTTACCTGAGATGGACTCCCTTGGTGCTCTCCTTGTTGTAGTTAAGTCTTGATTGTTGTTAGTATCACTGGGGGGAATTGACAGCCAAGCCAATTGATTGTGAGGATCAGCTGTGTCTACACCAGGAGAACTTCTGTGTTAGAATCAGCCTTATGATACAAGACTTGCAAAATTATAAAAGCCTTTGTGTTTAGCTTGGATGGGGCAGAGTCTCAGGGCTGAGCAGATAACCTTGGCTTCCCATCAACCCCATCCTATGCAGCCCCTGGGTCTCAGTGTCCTTTGGTAATCACTGCAGCTCTCTCTGCACACTCGCATTCACACGCCTTCAGAACTCTACCTTTCATGTCTCCCCTGAGTTTCTGTGCACTCCGGGATTGGTATGAATCTGGGTCCCCATGGTCTCACCAGAAATTGGGGTTCAATGCAGTTAGAGCTGGATTTTGGTGTAGTTGGGAGGTTCTGTCTTCCTTCACTCTGCTTTTTGTAGCTCCTCTGAGTCTTTGTGAGCCCCTGTCTTTCCTTCTAATTGTAGAATTTCCACTCAGCCAGCTTTCCTGTGGTTCTGAATGATGTCTGTTCTGTCTTTTAGCTGTAGTTTTGACATTGTGCAAGGCAGCAGTTTAGGTGTTCACCTGTGCTGCCATCACCTATGCTTTCTCCTCAAGGTATATTTTTGGGTTAGATGTCTAAAGGTGAAAGTGCTGGGTCAAACAGTAAGTGAACATGTAGTTTTGCAAGATATTGCCAAATTCCATGTTAGAAATGTTGTGCCAGTTCGATTTTCTACCAGCAATATATGTAAATGTTTATTTCTCCACAGCTTTGCCAATAGAAAATGATGTTCATTTTATTGATTTTAGCTAATAAGTGAGAAATAGCAGTATTTTTTCATTGTGTTCCTCTAATTATCAGTGTGAATATTTTTAATGTTTAAGACCATTTTTATAGCTTTGTGTGTATGTAAATTGTCTATTTATGAATGCAAAAGCTAGCAGCAGAAATGGCTGTCGGACTTTATATCTGGCTCCTGGGATTGGCCTGCCTTCTCTGGGTAGAGCTCCAGACATAGAGACCTTGGAAGTGCCTGCTTTCTCAGAACTATTCATATACCCAGCACACTGGGCAGAGAGAATCCAGTTCCTCTCAGAGACTGAGTCTTGATCCAACAGTTTGGTTAGTGCCATGACCAGGCTCTGTGATCTGAACAGTCAAGGTTATGGCTATTTTTAGGTTTCCTGTGTCAATAAAAACTGTTTTCAAAGATGCTTAAGAGCAAGTCCCATGTTTGGTGTGGAAATCAAAAAAGTTAATAATTAACACGGGCCCTAAGTGTCTTTAAGCTTGAGTTTCAGGCTTTAGTCCTCATGTCTCATCCTGGGAAAGTTCATTCAACTTGTCATCTGCAAAGGTCAAAGCAGGGGACTGACCTTATGACTGATGATTCTGTGCTCCAGATCACTGTGAATTCCTCTACCTTTCTGTTTGCAAAAGGAAAAGGGACTTTCCTGAGTTTCACTTGAATTAATCACATGTAACAGCTGTTTAGAAAAAAAATCAATTTTATAAATTGCATATTTTCTTTAACTGCCTAAAGATCCACATCTGTGGGATTATCTATGGGTAGGTGGTCAGGCCAGAAAGAGGGCTGGGTTCACCCTTTGAGGCTATATTTTCACCAAAGGCAGCATTTTGCCACTCTCTGTCTTCTCAGTACCAGATCAGTAAGAACTGGGTCAGTCTGAATAACTGTTGCCATTACTATGTCTTTATTTCAATATTTCCTACTATAGCTTGTCTTCTTTTGATTCTCCAAATCAAAAGAATTGTTATGGTCTTATGTTGTTGTTTTAATTTGGCACCATTTTCAAAAAAAGAAAACATTGTTCTTTGCTAATAGCATCCAGGGCTGGAAGAGGAGAAATACAGTTCAAGTCTTATTCAGATCACATAGCTTCCTGGCACCTGCATAAAGTGGGTGCATTTAAAAGGTGTGTTTCCTCTTCACGTGAGCAATCTCATCAGGATCTTTAGCCTGACACCCAAAAATCATTCTACTTACATATGACCTTTATTTTTTAATTAAGTGATATCAAGAAAATTTAATCTGTTCATTAAAGTGATCACAAATCCATCTATAATTTGGAAAAAATAGATGAGGAAAAATAGCCAACAGAGTCTATCACTGACTTCAGGTGAAATTCAAGTTCATATTTGTGGTATAGCTATGTTTCTGTACACTAAAATCTATGTTTCAGTTAAGGACCATGAACTATACACTCCAGTTCACTTTTCACCACAACCTTGGTTAAGAGAGAGAGGCTATGAATGCGGACTTTCGTCATCTCAAAGCTGTTGGTGTGTGTGATGGTTTCTCTGACTTTGATGTAAACAATAATGTTTCCAACTCTTCACTTTCTGTACCACAGAGTATCACTAGTGACTTTTTTCACAGCCCTTTGAGGAGAGAGAGGAGTTGAAAGGATATAAATTTGAATGTTTCGTAGAAAATAACTTCTATTAGAACCCCTGGCACTCCAACATTGCTTAATATTGAGTAAAACAGGGAGTCTATTTTGGAAGGATTTCCAGCTTGAGTGACCATTTTCCTATTTGTAAACGTTGAAAATTTCTTATCATGGCAATGGCTTAATCATTAATAATAAACACAGAGGGTCCTTCTCTACTTCTGCAATTGCTTTGTTGAACTTAGCCAAGCACAGGTATAATGGCCCAGTGCCCACTGAGCAATCCCAGCACTCTTCTAGGTTAAATTACTAAAAATATAACCTCAATTGTTTAAAAAATACACTTAAAAGTCAGCATACATATCCTCAT
>PVJN01030035.1:0-25934 GCA_004026805.1 Lasiurus borealis | reverse complement strand
GGGATGAAAGTGACACTCCCCGTGGAGTCAGAGTTGGTTTGGGAC
This sequence comes from Lasiurus borealis, assembly GCA_004026805.1. Lineage (NCBI taxonomy): Eukaryota > Metazoa > Chordata > Mammalia > Chiroptera > Vespertilionidae > Lasiurus > Lasiurus borealis. Next base: position 25,889 of record PVJN01030035.1, on the reverse strand, counting down.
TGAAAGGCCAGTGGAAAGATTTTCACAGCAGGGTGACAATAAAGACACATACAAAAAAAGTATCTTAACCGTGCTCATATTTTATAGCCTGAGTCAGTATTGCATCACACACATACACACACACATACACACACACACACACACACACACACACACACACATCTATAATAATAAAGGCATAATATGCTAATTAGACCAGATGTCCTTCTGGTCGACCTTCCAGGTGAAGGCTGGGTCTTGAATACATGCTGGAGGCCAGAGGGAAACCTGGGTTCCAGGTGCCAGAGGAAAGCCAGTGCCGACAGTTGGGGGAAGGAAGGCCTACTTTTGCATACACTTCATGCATCGGGCCTCTAGTATATATATGATACCCAGTGTCTGCCAAGTTGGAAAGGTTGAGGGCAGAGTCCTTCACTAGACTGCCCAAACTTTTCACACCAAATGCAAGTTCAAAGATTTCCCCAAACCACTCTCAGCTTCAATAATTTGCTCCAAGGACCCACTGAAAGTTATTCTCACAGTTATGGTTTATCATAGAGAGGGATACAGATTAACATCAACCAAAGAAAGAGGCACACAGGGCCATCTCTGAAGGGTTCCAAGCATGAATGCCCTTTGTCTCCCCACTGGGAGAGAGGACCAGTCAGCATCCTGCTGTGGGCCTGTGGCAATGCACACAGGGTGGTGCCAAGCAGGGAAGCCCACCTGAGCTGCCGTGTCCAATCTGTTTATTGGGGACTCATTGCATTGTTTTGCTTGATGGACTGATGGCCAATGTAGATGAGCTTGGTTTCCAGATTAAGGGGCACTGTGTGACTCCAAGTTCCCACCCTCATTCACATGATGGATCTTCCTGGGGTGACCAGCTTCCACCCTAACAAGGACTTTCTGTCAGGTATGACGTGGATTTTTTCCCAGAAGCTGAGGGCAAAGGCTAATTTGCTCTCTGGGCAAAACTGTATTCTTTACTACATGTCCTACATCTCTCTCTCTCTCTCTCTCTCTCTCTCTCTCTCTCTCTCACACACACACACACACACACACACACACACACAACTTGTTTAAAAAGTTCATTGTTTCATGGTACTGGGCAGATTCTTCTCAGCTTACTGGTTTATAAAGTGCTGTGACCGTGTCTGTGTCACATTACAAAAGCCTAAAAAGTGGGCATTTGGTCTCAAGGGATTTATATCCCTCTGGTTGCAAACAGAGATAGCCTTGTCTTGGAGATTGCCTGGTACTTACGGAAGATATCCACGAACGTGGCATAACTATGAAGCTATCAAACAAGCTGCTAATCCACAGACCCAAGCTGCCGTGACAAGAACCAGTGGAGAGGTTCAGAACCATGTGAAAGGCAGCGGACCTCCCCCAGAAAAAATGAGCGAGATAAAATCCCGGAAGGAGCGAGAAGAAAAAAATACAGCACCTATGTTTCTGTTTCAGGCTGCATTATTTGAGCAAACTCTTACAATGAAAACAAGTAAACATGGGCTAGGAAAATTTAAAGATAAATCTTCAAAACAATGGAAAGCTGCCAGTTTAGTAGGGAATTAGCAAGCCAAAGCAAAAGTGGACATTGAGATTGATAGACCTGGCAACGATGTTTGCCTGATAGAATTTTCCAGTCTTAGGAAATCAGAACCTTTTCTGTCTTCTAGGGTGAGCAGAGGTGTCAAAGCACAAAACCACACCATGTCAAAAATCTAGTATGAGACCTCACACCTAGAAAACACAGATCCCCAAGACTAAACTACCAGGAGAAGGGTGAGCCAGAAGCAATCTGCTCATTGGAAAGACTTGAGTCAGCTGGTGATTCAAAGACCATCAAGTTTGGATGTTGAGTTGAGGTGATTTTAGACTGTTAGTACCCCATGCCCAAGTGCCCAGAAGATATATATTTAAATTTTTTCTGAAGGCATATACCTAAATTCTAAATCTCCAATCATTATCAATATTAAAATGTAATTATCACACGTTCGCAAATATAACCAGACAGACATGGAAAAATGATGGCATTGAAAAAATTGCCAGAATTAACAGAAAACAGAAACAAACCCACAAAGATCTCAGTTATTAGGATTGTCAGACAGATTATCAAAGAACCAAATCATATTCACTATGTTTAAATCAGGAACCATAAAAAAGTGATGTGTCAGCCCTGGCACACCAATAGTTAGAGCACTGGCCCGATGACCAAGGGGTTGTAGGTTCAATTCCTAGTAAAGGGTATGAACCTCAGTTGCTAGTTCCCTTCCTGCCCCTGTTTCCAGGGCACATGCAGAAAGCAACCAATGGATGTGTCTCCCTTTCATCAATGTTTCTCTCTTTCTCTGTCTTCCTCCCTCTATCCATCCCCCTCTTCCACTCTTTCTATTAGTCAATGGAAAAAAATATCCTTGGGTGAAGATTAGCAAAAAAAAAACAGTGATATGGCAGATTTAGGATCTACATGCTTCGGTTTGAATCCCAGGGGCCACCGTTACACAGGTGAAAGAGACCTGTCATTTTTCTTGGTGTAGGATTGAGTGTGAGAGCGTGGACCCAGCACAATAACTCACTCATGGTGGACTTCCACTGCTTTCCTCTCTGGCAACCCCTTAGGAGAACACAGAATCCAAAGGAAAAACATACTCTGATGCGTTCTCTCCCACAACCCACACAGTTTGATAAAGTAGAAATTGGTTTTACATACAAACATTGGACTGTGTAAGAGGGGAAAAGGAGTCACAAAGACAACATTCAGTCTGCGAATGGTGAGTTTAAGGATCAAGGGACAGACATAAACAGACTACATACATCTGAAAGCGAGGCTCTTTATGGCAGTTGGTAGATTGCTATTTTTCTCCAGAATGACATATCCAAGTCACAGCCTGACTACCCACCTCGCTGAGTCCTGAGGAGCTATCCTGGGACCTCCCCCAAAGCATTGAGTTTTAGAAGTTCAAGTTCTCAAATGTGTATGATGTTAGCTGAGCCGGTGCATTCTGAGGATTAGCTCTTGAACAGTGAATCCTATCTCAGATGTGAACAAACTAATAGAGTGGGAGTGAGTCAAGATAACATATCTATTATTGATTTTAGAGAGGAAGGGAGAGGAAAGAGATAGAAACATCAACATTGAGATAGAATCATTGATTGGCTACCTCCTGCCCCTACTGGGGACTGGGCTGCTGGCAACCTGGGCATGCACACTGATTAGGAATCAAACTGTGACTTCCTGGTCAATGCAAGATCTTACCCACACCAGCTGGGCAAGATCCTTAAGTGGTATGTAACTAAGTCAATGTCATAATAAGTCTAAAAAACGGGATCAAAACAACCTTAGATCAAAAGTCAATGGAATAGAAAGGAAAAATCTGAGACAAAGACACAGGAGTTAGGAGAGGTCTGGGGAGTAACTGCAAAGGGTCATGGAGTATTTTATATTTGCATTTATTTATTGCTATATATGTGATGTGGAAGAACAGGGATGGTATAAAGACACAGAGTCAAGGCAAATGTCAAAACATCTCAAAGTGTAGACTCTGATCATTTGAACCACTTGGAATTACCTGGGGCATAGCTTAAAAAGTTCACTGGCCCGACCTTGTAAATGAATATCTCTTGGGTTGTGTTATGGACTAAATTCATATATTGAAGCATCAACCTTAAGTACCTCAGCATATAACCTTATTTGAACAGAAAGTCTTTAAAGGGGGAGGAAGCTAACATGAGGGTGAGCTCCAATCAAATATGACTAGTGTCCTTTTAACAGGAGAGAGATACCAGGTGTGATGTGCACAGAGGGAAGATAGTGAGGACACAGCCAAAAGATGAGTATCCCAAAGCCAAAAGAGGAGATCTCAGAAGAAATCTAACTGCTGATACCTTGAACTTGAACTTCCAGCCTCCAGAACTGTAAGAAAAATAAATGTATATCTTGTTTAAGCACCTATTCTCTGGCACTTTGCTATGGCAGCCCTACCAAACTAATAGTATAGATTTTGACCTGAGGATTTCTGTTTATCCTTCATAAACTCCCTTGAGTGATTTTTATACTTAATCAAGTTTGAGACTCTTAAGTCTAGAATAATCTCTGATAGTCCACTACGCTTTTTTGAACACCATTTTGAATCCCAGTGGCATGAATATTCAGGCTTATAGATGTGGGAGAGTATCCCTTAGCTCCTCTCCCTGAGAGTCACAGCCAGGGGATCTCTGGCCAAAAGACACACCACCTTTCAGAAATGGATGGTTACTGGGGGCCGAAGATGGAGATGCTGAATACTCAGAGTTGGGGGAGGGGCGTGGTGTCAAAATACCTTTCATCCCACTGCTTCCTCAAAGCCTAGCCCTATCCCAGGAGATTATGAGAAATCCTCTCAACTCTTCATCGTATGTCATGGGTTGGTTGACTGACCACACAAAAGATTTGTCCACTCGAAGCCTGGGACTGTCACCTTATTTGGAAAAAGGGCCTTTGCAGAATGTAATTAAAGTGAGGATTTCAAGAGAAGATTACCCTTGTTAACGGTGAGTCCTCAATCCAAGGACAATTGTCCTTCTAAAAGAAGAGAAGGAAGGCAGATAGGGATAAAGGCAATGCAGAGGCACAGGAAGAGACTGGAGTGAGAAGTCTACTAGCTGAGGGACATCAAGGCAGCCCCCAGAAGCTAGGAGAGAGGCAAGGAACACAACCCCCTTCCATGTCCAGAAGGAACCAATCCTACAATCACTTGACTTCCAGAACTGGGAGAGAATATGTTCCATACATTTAGATTGCGCTAAGCCACCACGTTGGTCGTCATTTGTTAAGGAAACAGTCCTAGGAAACGAATGCACCAGCGGTTGCCAGCTAGCCTCCAAGTCCCAAACCAGCCACCTGATTTTGCTGATGGCGTCTGAGAATCTCTCTCAAGGCCTGTCAAAGCCGGAGAAAGCCTTCCCAGGACACAGTTTGAAGCAGATTTCCTGGCAATGGCCCTGCAGAGTCACTTTAAATATGTTTCCCTCAGTTTGGTTATAATGCACGAGAGCACTGCGCTACAAATTGGAGGGCAGCTTTAACTGAATAACAGTTCCTGTGAGATCATTCTTTTTTGTTTGTTTGTTTGATAAAAGAACTTCCACCCTTTCTGTGGAGAAAAATCAAGCAAAACCGCCTCAGGAAGATCTAAACATAGAAAATGCAGAATAAGCTTCCCCCCGCCCCGCCCCCAACCCCAGGTGAATGCTGGTGGCTGGACAGCATCTGTGAAAATGCCCAATCATCCCCACTGGCACATGGGAACTACAAGTAGCAAAAACTGTGACTTTCTGCAAAGAGTGTCTTTGAAAACCAAAGGCTAAAATTAAATATTTTATATGAAAATGCCAATTAACCAAAAACAAGCTGTACAGATTTCTTAATTACTATCTGTACTGCTCCTTTTACTTACATTACACTGTGGGGGAAAGAAGCTGCAAATAGCAAGCAGTTGAAAGGGATCCTATAAAACTATCTGAATTATAAAGCTGATCAGTGCCTTATCATAAATCCTCCCTCGTGTTTACTTTTACCATTACTTCTGTGGCGAGAGAGAAGTTCTTATGGAAATCAAAGTTCTCAGCTTGTAACTCTCTTCCACCAGGAAGGATTCCATCATTTCTCTTTCTCTCCCCTCCCTCCCTTTTTATCCCTCTCTCCATCTCCTCCTTCCTTCTTTCTTTTCTGCCTTCCTCCCTTTATTTTTCTCTGGGGCTTACTCTCCCTTCCTATAAAATGCAGGCCTTGGTATCTTCTCCCTCAGATGGTGCTGGGTATTAAATAAATCAATATGTATAAAGCTCGCTATGAATTAGGTGAGCACTCCATACACACCACTTGTGTTACCGCTGTTGTTATTTCGCTCAAAGTCTGGAAGGGCAATGGATGAGACCTAGTTTATCTCTTCCTCCCATCTGGCTTCCGACAGCTTTCAGAGGATGCAGCGTCAGCATAAAACGCTCAGTGCTGAGAACCGGAGAAATCAAGGCATCAAGGGAAAGTGTAGCATCTGGGGCAGGGTTGTGCTCTGTGGGAATGGGTCAGCCGTGGGTCATGAGAAATAAATCATTAAAGAAAAGGAACTGAGGGTGAAGCTACTAGTGCTGCTGACGCTCCTGTGCCCCAGAGTGGTCAGATGTGGGGACAGCATCACTCAAGATGTCTGGGACCCTATGTAATAGCCACTCTATATTTATCAAATACATATATATTGGGGTTATAATGGTGGGAAAATTAGCAAGCAGTTGAAAGGGATCATATGTGCAAGGTATTATGAAAGGAAAAAGTGAGAACTAATGTTTATTGAGCATTCAGGTAACACTTGAAGGGTTACATATATGCATGCATTCATTCATTTGATCTTGATAGTCGCCCCATGACTTAGAAAGATTGGATCATTGTCCCCATGTTACAGATCAGGAAATTGATTCACAGAGAGGTTGGGTAACAACAGAGTCTGCAGGGCAAGTTCATGCCACTACTGAGTCTTAAAAACCTGTTACAGTGGAAGATGCTTCTTAGGCAGCAAGGGTGGGAGGATGGGGTGAACGGAAGAGTTTCCTGGGTGGACTAGAACTGGGAGCTCAAAAATTAGCTGGACCCGAGACCTATTTGGCTCAGTGGATAGAGCGTCGGCTTGCGGACTAAAGGGTCCAGGGTTCGATTCTGGTTGGGGGCATGTACCTTGCTTGCAGGCACATCTCCACAGTGGGGCATGCAGGAGGGGGCTGATCGATGTCTCTCTCTCATTGATGTTTCTGACTTTCTATCTCTCTCCCTTCCTCTCTGTAAAAGATCAATAAAATATATATTTTTAAAAAAATTAGCTGGAATTCTCAACTGCATCAGCCAGAGCTCTTTCTTAGTTGTAACAGAAGCTGACCGTGGCTGATTGAGCATAGAAGCAAAGGGTCAAGCTGAAGAAGGAGGCTCAAACACACCTTTCAGAAACTACACTCAAAAGCATGCCACGGGACTGGTGGGTGGAAGAAACTGCTTTAACTGCCAATCACCCACTCATCACTAAGTCCTTCAGAGCAAGTTGTTGCCATCTGGACAACTTCGACACCAGAAACTGGACATCACAACCACTGTCATTCTCAAAAGCTGGATGCTCTGCCACCATCCTCCTCAGCACAAAGGGTTCTACCTTCCTCAAGCTGTTCACTTCCCAATAAAATTCTCCCAAGGATAAGTCTGATTGGTAGAGACTAGCTCATATATCTGTATTCTCGCTCCAAAGAAGCTTAGGGAATGCCATCCTTTACTTTGCCTAGACAAAACTCATCAATATGGATATTCTTCAAATGTAGCAAGTATATTCAACAAGTGCTAGACAGATAAAAAAAATATGGCAGATTTTCTTTTTACTAGATGAAGAAAAACAACAGGAGTCCAAGAAAAAGAAAAGTATGCATGAAAGATCAGACATGGGAAAGTTCACAGCACATGTAAGGAACTTACAGAACACAGTTCAGTGGATCATAAAGAATTTAAGAAATGCCCTGGCTAGTGTGACTCAGTCAGTTGAGCATTATCCCATGCACCAAGAGGTTGCTGATTAGATTCCCAATCGGTGCACATGCCCAGGTTGCTGGCTCAATCCCCAGTAGGCGGTGTGCAGGAGGCAGCCAATAGATGCTTCTCACTCATTGATGATTCTCTCTCTCTCTTTCTTTTTTCCTCTCTCTCTCTCTCTCTAAAAATCAATAAAAACATCTTAAAAATATATTAGAAACTTTTGGAAACAGAGTAGAATAGTGTTTAGCAAGGTCTGGTGGGGGAGTGGTGGAATGGGGAGATGCTGCTCAAAGGATGCAATCTTTCAATTTGAAGATGAATAAGTTTGGGAGAACTATGTACAGTATGGTGATTATAGTTAGCAATTCTGTATTATAGACTTGAGAATTGTTAAAAGACTAGATCTTAAATGTTTTCATAACAAGAAATAAAAGGTAATTATGCAAGAAGTGGAGGATATTAGCTAACACTACAGTGAGAATCATTTCTCAATATGTAAGTAGATCAAATCAACACATTATACACCTTAAATTTATACAATGTCATCTGTCAATTATAGCTTTAAAAAGCTGGAAGAGAGGGAAAAAATGAATTATGAGGAGAAAGCCACAAAGCAAGGGCTGAGACTGTAGGTCCTTCTAAAAATTTTAAAGATTCTGATCTTTATCTTAATAGCAATGTCACTGAAGGAGTTTAAGCAAGAGAGTCACTTTGGCAAATTTGCATTTTTAGAAGATTACTGTGACCTCTGTGAAGAATAGATTTGAGTGCAGCAAGAAAGGAATCTGAGAGAACTTTTAGGAATGATTGTAATAAATCACAAGGGAGAGGATGGGGGTTCATCTGGGGTGGCATAAGTGAAGACAGAGAATCAAATGGATTCAACAGATAGATAAAATTAACAGGACTGAACATTTCATTGGAGATCAGTGGTGAATGGGATAAGGTAGCAAATTTAGCACAATTTAATGGATAATATTGAAGTTTCTGAGGTAGAAGACTTGGTCATAGAGAAGTTTTGAAGAAAAGGCAGGGAAGATAATAAATCAAGCTTTGATTGTGATGACGTTTAGGTACTATTTTTGACCTCCAAATGAAAAGCTTAATAGATTATTGAATAAATAAATAAAGATTTCAAACTAGAGCCAAAACTTCAGCTTACAGACTGAAGTGTTCCAGGTTCAATTCCAGTCAAGGGCATGTACCTTGGTTGGGGGCACATCCTCAGTAGGAGGTGTGTAGGAGGCAGCTGATCAATGTTTCTCTCTCATGGATGTTTCTAACTCTCTATCTCTCTCCCTTCCCCTCTGTAAAAAAAAATTAATAAAATCTGTTCTTAAAAAAAAAAAGATTTCAAACTAGAGTCAGTGGTGGAAATGTGAAATTTTGAATTGTCATGTAGATATGACAATTGAAACAATACTGTTAAATTTATAGAATAAGAAAACAAAACTTTAGTGCAAGAGGTATGGTATTCCATCATTAAAAGATAGGTTGAAAAGAGATATTGAGAAGGAGGGTCAGAAGTGTCCTATGTCCTTGACCTGATACACCATAGCCTATACATTCTGTGGACAGAATTTGATCAAAGTCATACACTAAAAGAGGGCAATTTAGAAATGACTTCAAAGTTCACAATCCTTATATCAAAATAACATGGCAAGATGGCAGATCTAGAAAGATTGCAAATATAGGACTGAGGGTGACACCTAAGGGTCAAAGTCACTGTGAGAAGCACATAGCCAGACCTATGGAGAACATAAAGTGAGTGGAGGGAAGGCCAGCACCTATAACATCAATCCCCTAAGAGCAATATCTGAGTATTGTAGTGGAGGGAAAATTCTCAAGGCTTCTCCATGTCTTCTATAATCCCCTTATATAACCTCAGGAAAATTTCAGGATCAAACCAGAAACCTTCTCCCAGTGAGAAATTTAGAAGACAGTAATCACACTGCGTTTTTTTCTGGGATGGCGGTTTTAAAGGGAATCAGATTATATTGAGCCATGTCCTTCCTTTCTCCTGGACACAGTACTAAGCTGAATGGTGGTTCCTTTAAGTACCATAGTAGAACTCCAGAGGAGAACAATCTATCACATCACCTTATCCCCAGGCCTGAAGTACACACTTTGGAATAGCTATCGATTTTAGGCTATAAGAAAATTGATCTACTTATATCTAGAAATAGCCTATCTGTAATAACTATAGTCACCAAAGTCTAGCCCTCAAAGAAAGTAGCTGGTGCCCCAGATAGAAATATGAGTCCTGTATTTCCATACGCAGGTGAATCAGTTCTAAGTTTTATGTCTCTAGCAGGAGGGATATAGATACCATGGATGAATAAAAATTGGCAGACCTCCATTTAAGGACAAAGAAACCTGTGTAGTTTTGCTCTAAAACTTAAGTAAAGCTCGAGACCTGTAATTTGTCAAACTGTATCCTAAATAAATGGACTAATATTAATACCTCCTTCTTCTTTAAGTATCTACTATATACCAGTTATTGTTTTTAGGCAGAGTGATTCTCATATGGGGAGATAAATTCTATGTAGACCTTGCCTCAAGGTCAAATAGTCAAGGAGAAGAGCAAAGATGTCACATACTAATAGGTTCACTGCAATGTGCATTCACTCAACACCTTTACCTTCCCTTTTGTAAGATGAATAAGACATGAAATTAACTGTTTGTTCAGTGTCAGCCTTGTACTCCATACTCTAAGCTCCATGCGGGCAAGAAGCACATGGATCTTATATTATAGTGGCCGATGAACAGGTGTTTAATGTATATTCTTAAATAAATGAATGACTACAAATAGATATAGAATACTGAATCTACTGTTAGTGAGATAAGAATAGGCACCTTGGATGAATAAAGAGAGAAAAAGTTGTTCTCAAGAAAGCAATTCTGTCAACTTGGCCAGGATTATTTTCTTGGCCAAGTTGACAAAATTCAATTCCCCAAATTCACCTTGCCCCAATAAAGTGAAAGGAATGTCTTCTTCCAATCTGTTCAACTCGCTGCTCATTTTATATGCTAGAATACCTTTCCGGCATCACTTGACTCCAAGATCATGTCCCTTGTCAGTTACTGATATCCCTATACATATACAATAAATGCTGAATAAATTATATTAAATGCTCCTTAAAAAGCCATTCTCAGAGGAGTCAATGACACCTTTTGTTAATGGCAAAAGGAGAAGAAGCAAACCTTAGCATTATCCTTACCACAAAAACACTTGTATACAGCAGCCACTGTGATTGCATAGAGTTGAAAGATAGAAAAAAAAAGTGAGCAATGGAGAGGTGAGAAGAAAGAACAACTATATATCTTTAAAATGCTACTGTGTACCTTTTTCATATTGCTGGCACCAAGTTCAAGCCCAGGTGGGTACACTTCCCCCAGACTGCCTGTCCTGGCCTACTGTCCAAGTCTCACTAGTCTGCTTTTTTAAGGACAAGGAAGGACACTGCTTGGTGATGTGGCCACAAGCTGTTCAGGGAAGAGACTTTGCTCAGCACATTTCAGCTACTGAGCAGGGCTGGGTTCGCTTCAGAGAGCCACAGAAAATAAATAATCATGCAAAAGCAGATTTGTTCTGATCGGGCTCTGACAGCTGCTCCGAGAGGTGGGTCCTTGCAAGCCCATCTTTCAACGGTGAACTGACCCAAAGATCCAGGCAAGCTCCAGACAGGACCATATGGCCTGGAATAAAAACATATTTCAAACTCTGTTTATTATGCATATCTTTCAAAGGTTCACTACTCTGTGATGAAACATTGCACCTGCAAGGCTTTAATAAGCTTCCCAAGCAGGGCAATTATAAAATTGCAGGCACCTAAAGAATTTGTCTTCCCTTACACTTAAGCCATGCACTGCCCACCAGTGACTGCTCTCATTCTTTTTAATTATAGAGGTTTGCAGTCTTTTGTAAGCTGGATCAATACTTATTCAGATAATAAAATTCCTTATAGACTTCAGAGGGAAGGCCATGAAATATCTGTCCTCCGAAACTTTGGGGACTCCAATGTAATGGCACATAGAACCTTCCAGCCTTCCTGAAAAGAAAGCAGCCAATGCAATCATGCAGCCCTGCAAAGGCAGGAGAGCATTTGACATGAGCTTTACCCATCAGCAATGGCAGGGTGAGGAGGGGACATGAATAGTTTCCCTTTTATAAGTGAGCTCTGTGACTCCACATCTGGTCCAAATATCTGAGAGGCACAGTTTGTTCATTATCCGCTCAACAAATATCCACTGAGCAGCTATTATGCATCAGACTCCAGACAAGGTATGGGGGTTCAGCGATGAATAGCAGGCAGTTTCTATACTCAGGAGTTGAGTATTTCACTGATAAGACAGATCCCAAAAGCACTTGTTTAGGAATACAAAAGGACACCCAGGGTGAGTTCAGCTCTCCTGGGAAGTTCAAGGACAGTTTTCCAGAGGAACAGACATTTGAATCAAAACATGAAAAAAAAATGTAAGAGTTCACTAGCTAGGAAAGTAATAGAAGATATGAACCATATCAGGATTAGAACTTTGTGCATGTGTCAATTTTAAAGGTGATTCAGCTTGAGGCTCTGAGTCCTATTTCTATGGCTACATCTAATGAGCTTATGCGTGAACAAGACAGGTATGTCAGATTGTTCACATGATCCCATGATGGTTATAGAACGGAAGCTCTCTTTGGTCTGTTGGCACTAGAATGTCTTCAGCTTTCTTCCCAATCGAAGAGTCTACATAAAATTCAGAACTCTTTGAATTCTCCACCCCAAAACAGTGCACAGAGGTATATCTCAGGGTTTTAGAAATTGATTCTATGAAAGATGGATTCCCTTACTCATGATGCAGAGTGATGGAGGGGCTGAACGTCACCTGCTAAGATCCCATCTTATTCCTCTTGAGCCCATGGTCCCACACCAAAAGAGCCTTTACCCAAACGATCGGTATCCTGATAGGATTATATCATATTAAATCTTCAAAGCTAAAAATACAGGACCAATAATGGTAGATCAATTAAAGGTTTTGAGCATGAAATTATATGGTAGTCATGGAGACATGTAAAAGAAGTAACTGTGACACCATCAATAATAAGAAAAAAGATGAGCTTCTTTGACTAGGAGTTCTTATTTGATGAGTTCATGGGGCCATCAAAAGAAGAAAGAGCTGAAGGGAGGGAGAAGGAAGAAGAAAGGAAATAAAGAAGAGAGGAGGCAAAGAGGGAGGTAGGAGGAAGGTAGGGATAGAAGAAGGAAGAACGGAAGACAGGAAGAAATATCAATAGTATCTATAAACTCGGTTTATCTTTAGGCTCTCAACAATGGCTCACAGGTATGTTGCCAGGGCATTATCTTTTCATTCTTTTCTGACTCAAGGAGAATAACAGCGTTACCAAAAGATGGCGCGTGCTACTGCCCAGGTATAAAGAAAAAGGCTGTTCCTCAACAGGGCGCTTAAGTTCGATGGTGTGATGTCCATTACATGGACACAGAAAATGAAGTTCAAGGGAAGTAAAGGTGTTCAAAGTGATCAAGGAAACAGGTAACAGAGAAAGGACTGACACAGAGCTGTCTGTCCCAAAGTCCATACTCTTCCCAACACCCTATCATGCCCTCTTCCTGATTTGCTCTCATGAGAGTTCACATCTCTGCTTAGGAGGTAAAGAGCAGCCATCGTTTTCTCCACTGTATTTATTCTTTGGAAGACTGTTGATCACAGCTGGGTAGGTGGCCACAGCAGATGAGTGTCAGCAGAATCTGGACGAGTGCCGGACGCTGAGCATGTGACTGACAGCAGCATGCCCGGACAGTGCCTATTTTCATTTGACCTCTCTGTCTCTCATTCATCATTTAATCTTCCCTCATTTGGAGAATTAAGAAGACAATACTATTTCAAAGAGGCATCAACAGAAAGGGAGATAGAGTAGAGAATGTATGTGGGGGTGGAAAACCTTATATTTTACTGCGAACTGCAGGCAGAGAATAACATCAGACAAAGACGAATTTTTATTTTCTTTGGCTTATGCCAGAACTCTGTTTCTTTTTAATGCTATTTTTTTCTTGATAAATATTAGCTTGTTTAGATTTTAATAAGTCCACTATTTTATGAGCTACTTCACCAAAGTTAAGAAAACTTGCAGATCCCTCTCCCACTCCATCTTTTATTGACCACCTCTAAGAGAAACATTCCTGACAAAGGAAATGGTGAATTTACTCCCATTTTGGAGCTAATAAGAGAGTAGTAATTCATATTCAATGAAAGTAGTAATTCACATTCACTGTTTTAAGAGTTTTATAGGCATATTTCTTTTGCTCTCTCCAACAATCCTATAAGTAAACCTCTTATTATTCCCATTTTATAAGATCAGAAAAATGAGACATGGAGAGACTATGTCACATGCCTAAGGTTACACATTGGATAGTATACCTCAAACATGGATCCTTTATAGGCCTCTTGTAGAGTAGAATGGATTAACAAGTAAGAGATGATACTTTAAGGATGACAATATTATCTTATTTTCTTTGAGAATGATACTTATTCTTTCATTCAGTCAACACTTATTGTTTTTAAGACACAAGGAGAATATGATTCTAATCCTTAAGGGTTCCTCTATCTCGTAAGGAAGTAAGACATATAAAAGAGTAGCTATGATACAATGTGCTCAGGGTAAACACTAGGTGTCATAGGCCATAGAGGAAGACTCCACCTCAATGAATGCTTTAGGGAAAGGAGATGTCAGAAAAGGCTTCTTTACAGCAGGGGATGCTAAAATAATCTTGAAGGGCAGCTAGGAGATAAGAAGGAATAAAATGCCAGAAAGCACATGAAAAAAAATACAAGGACATGTTCTGGGAACTACATGTAATTTAGTGTGACACAAGCCATCCATAAAGGTAAAAGGGCAAGAATGACCCTGGGGAAGTGTGTAAAATGTGTGTGAGAAGCCACATCATGGGAGAACTTGCTTGTCATGCTAAGAAATTGGAATGTTATGCTGAAGGCAACGAGAAACCTCTAGGGAGGTTGAAGAAGGGGGATGGGAAGACTGCATTTGCACATTAGAACCATCATTCTGCCCGCAGACTTGGAGACTAGAGGCAAGGAGGCCAGTTAGGAGGCTGCTGAAGCCGGATATTTAAGGAAATCCCAATGGGATCAGAGAGAAGGGCCAGACACTAAAAACATTGGGAAGAATCCAGTCTTACAGACCAGAAACTGGGAGGAAGAGTTTATGATGACCTCCGTTTTACAGCTATGTCACCTGGTTTAACAAAAAAAGATAATTTAAAAGAAGGATCAGGTTTGTGCAACTCATAGCAATAAGACCATGATGATGGAGAGATTTGGTTTTATTTATTTAAACAATCTTCTGAGGTAGGTGTTCTCTTCACATGAGAGCACTGACTAGAGAGATGCAGTGACTTGTTCCCGCCCCCAAAAGTAGAAGAGGGAAAAACTAGAAGTTGAACCTTTTCTAAGTCTCACTTGATTTCCAGGACATGATCTGATACATATAATAACAGTAGCCAACTAATAATGATGAGAGTTAATATGTGTTGAATGCCCATGCCCTCTTTTAAGAATTTCATGCTTATCAACTCAATTCTCACAACTACAGTGCACAGTAGGTATTATTATCTCCATTTTATAATGAAAGCAATAAGCTGGACAAAAAATCAGCCTGAAGGCATTTCTCCTTTGGGAAGGGCTTGGTGCCATGGCAAACATCTTGCTATTTCTTACCAGAGACCACAATTCCTTCAGAGCTTGTGGGTTAGGGAAAAATGCAGACAGAGGCCCTGAGTGTTTTATTTTTATTAAAGATATTTTTATTGATTTCAGAAAGGAATGGATAAAAGAGATAGAAACATCAATTATGAGAGAGAGCCATTGATTAATTTCCTTCTTCATGCCCAGGCATGTGCCCTGACTAAGAATTGAACCATACCCTCCTGGTTCATAGGTTGATGCTCCATCACCAAGCCATGCTGGCTGGGTGGCCCAGACTATTTTAATCCATATGTGAAAGATGGGGATCATTTCCCCCCACCTCACCCCCATTTCCTTCAGTGCACAGACAAGGATACCCAGGCCCTCCTTGCTGGGCTGCTGATGTCGCCTTCTGAGAGCCCGTGCTGGGCTCCGCTGACCCAGGGTGCGTTTTCAGTAAGGAAGCGTTTTCTAGCAGCATCAGTGTGCCGGGCTGTGCTACCCCAGAGCAGGATCCACAACCTTGGGCATCACTGCTCGAGGCCTCAGGCTGTGGAGACACCTTCCCTAGAACATTCTGCACCAAAAGCTCATTATCCAATTACTCGGAGCCCATTCAGGAAATGAGCTTTTCCTGGGGACTAACTGGAGATTGGGAAAGTACACTTGCAGTGAGAAGCTGGCTCTTTGTGGCCAGACTCCTTTCTCTGCAGCCCTCAGAATCAGGCATGATGGGGTAATGGTACAGCCAGAAGCTCTGAACCTGGGCCACTTGGATTCGGATCCCAGCTCTAGTATTTATCAGCCATGTGGCCTTAAACAAGTTATTCTCTCCTTGGTTTCCTTATCGGTGAAAGGAGGATCATAGGACCTATTTCCTGGGGTCTGAGGAGGTGAAAATCAGGTAATACACCCGTGTGCAGCACACAGGAGCTATTCAATAATGTTAGCTGGTGTTATTTCCTTCCCTAGCATATTTATTTGGAACATCCACCTTAATCCAAGAAATGTCACATAAAAATATATGAGGATAAAGATTTGACTTAATCAGGCTGGAGTTAATAAGTGTACTCAGGGTATCTGTGATGTCTGCTATACCTTTCATGTGGCAATTAACATATGCTTTATTATTAGCTTGTATTACTCCGTTGGTAAATGACTTTTCATGTACCTAAGCATTAATTATCTCATCAATTTAATTCAATGGTTCTCAACCTTTCTAATGCTGTGACCCTTGAATACAGTTCCTCATGTTGTGGTGACCCCCAATCATAAAGTTATTTTGGTTGCTATTTCATAACTGTCATTTTGCTACTGTTAGGAATCATAATGTAAATATCTGAGTTTTCCGACGATCTTAGGTGACCTACAGGTAGAGAACTGCTGCTGTAGAGACTAAGAATGTCAGAAAACTCAGATATTTACATTACAATTAATTACAGTAGCAAAATGACGTTATGAAGTAGCAACGAAAATGATTTTATGGTTGGGGGTCACCACAACATGAGGAACTGTCTTCAAGGGTCATGGCACTAGAAAGGTTGAGAACCACTGATTTAATTGTATGCTTCTTGAAGACAGGTTTCATGAAACCTTCATGCCCCCCAAAAGCTACCACACACTCAACAGATATTTATTTGTTGACTGATGTCCTTGAGTCAATTTCTGTCATTTCTGATGAAAACCCCCTGGTGAGTTAGCCCTACTACACACGAATACTTGTTCTTTCAGATTAAAAGCTCTCAAACTTTTTAACCTCTATTCATACTTCAGTGTCAAATTAAACATACATACAGTCGGATACACAGAATGTAATAGTAATAAAATAAACTATGGCAATAACTTATGCTCCTGAGTAATTTATTTTAATAATAAGGTTAAAGTAGATGGATACTAAAGCTTTCAGGGTCTTAACATCCCTGGAATTGGACACCAATTAGCTCAAAAAGTAATTTGAAGTTCTGCCTGAATTATTGTAATTATCACTAAAGTTATGCAAATTTGATCAAATAGTTTTATTGTCTATGAAGTTTTAAGTATATCCTAGTATGCATGGAAAAATAATTTTGGTGTTATTGAAACATCATTAAGTCAGCAACCACTTTATAGGTTTGAGTACTTCATGATTATTTACAATTATAATTGTCAAGGTAAACATAGAAAATAATAACTTCATAATGTGGTAAAAGCTAACTATTAACATTTATTCTATTTAAAAGTATTAAAAATATAAGTTGATTTGTTTAAAGAAAAAAATTTAAAAAGGTCACATATTTAAGGAAGCATAGGTAATAGCTGAATGGAAAAGTCAGAACTATACTTTTAGGCCTGTCATTCACACAGAGTTAGGAAACTGGTTAAATTACTCTTTATTATCAGTTTTCTATGGAAATAACTGTACTTTTAAAAAGAGAAGAAAATCCTGAAATAGTTTCATTTCTTAAGTGTGATCACTTTCCCGATTTCACAAGCTGAAACAGATACAATGCAACCAGCTAATTGAGAGCTGAGTAGACTTAACACTATGTCTGAATGCTGGACAATCAAATTATGCAGTAGCACAATAGCCAAAAATTAAACCAACACATAAAGGCCATTTATGCAATATTATTAACACAAATAAAATGTACACCTACAGTACGGTGCATTAAAATAGTAGTATTTTACTATGCCAATCAAATTAAATCCCTGGAAATGTACAGAAAGAAAGCAATTATATAATGAACCTTTGAAAATTATGGCATTTATCATGTTCAAAACAGGTTAATTACAGTTGTAAACAAATATCCTTCCAAGTTGTGGCTTTTGTTTTCTGTTCTTTTCTTTTCTGTGCTGAGAATGTACTCAACACAAACATTCTGCAATCTAGCCATAAAACCCTTTTCTGCCATCCTACATGAATTAAAAGGAGAAAAACAAAAACAAATCAAATATAGATACAGAGAAATAGATACAGGAATAGATATATATTCAGTAATTTCTCACTTAACATTGTCATAGCTTCTGAAACTTTAAGCAAAAAGACATATAACAAAACCAGTTTGACCATATGCCAATTGATATAAACAAGACTTAAGTGCCTATGGCACCTCAAGAACATAACAAAACAACATTATTCAAAGACCTGCTGTGTGTGTGTGTGTGTGTGTGTGTGTGCACAGGCATGCACACACTCACATAAATTTACATCCCCACAAATAATTCTACTGGACACAGACAAATTTAACTGTATTGATTTTAAGCAAAGGTAAACTAAATCCTATGCCTGAAATGAGAGTCTAAAAATTCTGGTGAGAAATGTTTATAGAAAAGGTTTATACACTTTTCCAAGCCTGAATCATGAAGAAATAGAAAAATCTGAATAGACCAATTACTAATAAGGAGATGAAATCAGTCATTAAAAACCTTTCAAAGAAACCTCCCCAAATTCCGGGACATGAAAGCTTAACTAGTGATAACTACCAAACATTCAAAGATTTAATACCTACTCTTCTGAAATGCTTCCAAAGCAATTGAAGAGAATACTCCCAAACTCATTTATAAAGCCAGCATTACCCTGATACCAAAATCATACAAAGACATCACAACAATAAAAAAATTACAGGTCAATATTCCTGATAAAAGTAGATGCAAAAATTTTCAACATAATCTTAGCAAACCAAATCAACAATACCTTAAAAGGATCATACACCATCATTAATTAAGTGGATTTTATTCCAGGGATGCAATGATGGTTCAACATCTGCAAATCAATCATATTAACAAAATGAAAAATAAAAGTATATGATCATCTCAATAAATGAAGAAAAAAATATTTGAAAAAATCAACTTCCATTTATGATTTAAAATAAAACTCTCAACAAAGTAGGTATAGAAGGATTGTATCTCAACATAATGTAGGTCACATACGCTAAGCACACATCTAACATTACACTGAATGGTGAGAACCTGAAAGCTTGTCTTTTAACTTAAGAAACAGAAAAGGAAGCCTAATTACCACTTTTATTCAACACAATATTGGAAGTCCTAGCCAGAGCAATCGGCCAAGAAAGAAATAAAATTCACTCAAATCGGAAAAGAATTAAAACTGTCACGACTTATGGATATGATTTTATACATAATTAGCCCTCTATATCTGTAGGTTTTGCATTTGTAGATTCAACCAAATGCAGATCAAAAATATTCCCCCACCAAAAAAATCCCAGTGGTTTCTGAAAAGCAAAACTTGATTTTGCCATGCACCAAGCACTACACTGAATTCATGCGAGTAAAGTGATATGTGGGCATACACTCTAGTATCTGACATGGAAATATAAGTAAATGCAAATACTATGTCATTTTATATAAGGGGCTTGAGCATCTTCAGGATTTGCTATCCATGGAGTGTCCTAAACCAATCCCCCATAGACACTAAGGTAGGACTATAAAGAAAAGCCTAAAGACTCTACTTAAAAAAAAAAACTGTTAAAATTAATAAAGAAATTTAGTTAAGTTTCAGGATACAATATTAATATACAAAAATTGGTATATTTCTATTCACTAACAATGAACTATCAGAAAGAGAAATTAAGAAAAAAATCCCATTTATCATTGTATCAAAAATAATAAACTAGCTGAAACTGGTTTGGTTCAGTGGATAGAGCGTCAGCCTGGGGGACTGAAGGGTCCTGGGTTTGATTCCGGTCAAGGGCATGTATGTTGGTTGCAGGCACATCCGTAGGGGTGTGTGTGTAAGAGCCAGCTTATCGATGTCTCTCTCTCATTGATGTTTCTGGCTCTCTATCCCTCTCCTTTCCTCTCTGTAGAAAATCAATAAAATATATTAAATAATAATGATACTACTACTACTAATAATAAAATACCTAGGAATGAATTTAACCAAGGAGATAGAAGACACTAAAATTACAAGACATTGTTGATGGAAATAGAAGAAACAAATAAGTGAAAAGATATCCCAGACTTATTAACTGGAAGAATTAATGTTGTTAAAATGGCCCTATTATTTAAAGCAATCTATAGCAATGCAATTCCTATCAATATCCCAGCAGTATTTTTCAAAGAAATAGAATAAACAATCCTAAAATTTGAATGAAACCGCAAAAGACCATAAATAGCAAAACCAATATTGAGAAAGAACAAAGCTTGAATCTTTATTCTTCTTGGTTTAAAACTATACTTCAAAGTCATAGTAATTAAAACAGTATGTTATTGGAATAAAAATAGACACATAGATCAATGGAACAGGAACAAAATCATGCATATATGGTCTATTAATATACGACAAAGAAGGCAAGAATATATAATGGGGAAGAAAAGTTCCTTTAAAAAATGGTGTTGGGGTGATTGAATAGCCACATGCAAAAGAATATAGCTAGACTATTACCTTACACCATACGCACAAAAAAATTAACTCAAATTGATTTATTACTTGAATGTAAAACCTGAAACAATAAAGTCCTTGAAGAAAACACTGATCTCCTTGATATCAGTGATCTCATTGATATCATTCTTGGTGATGATTTTTGATATCATTCTTGCTGATTATTTCTTGGATCTGACTCCAAAAGCAAAAGCAACTTAGAAAAACTAAACAAATGGGACTCTGTCAAACTAGAAAGTTTCTTCACAGCAAAGAAAACCATCAGCAACCTAGTAAATAAGAGAAAATATTTTCAAATCATATATATGATGAAAATAAATGATTTTCATATAAAGAACTGATACAACTGAATAGAAAACAAAACACTATAGACAACCCTGATTTAAAAATGGGCACATGATCTGAATAGATATTTTTCCAAAGACAGATGACCAATAGACACAGGAACTCAACATCACTAATTATCAAGGAAATGCTAATCAAAACTCACACCTAATGGATAATGGATGAGATGTCACTTCACATCTATGAGAATGGTAATACCAAAAAGACAAAAAATAAGTGTTGTTGAGTATGTGGAGAAAAGAAAACCCTCATGCACTGTAAGTTGGTATATCTACTATAGAAAATAGTGTGGATATTCCTCCAAAAATTAAAAATAGAACTACCATATGACCTAGTAATTAAACTTCTTGGTATTTATTCAAGGAAAATAAAAATGTTAATTCAAAAAGATATATGCGCAGAACCCCTACCTTCATTGCAGCATTATTTACAGCAGTCAAGATATAAAAACAACCCATTCATCCATGAAAAAGAAAAATCTTGCCATTTATGAGAACATCTATGGATCTTAAGGGCATTAGGATAAGTGAAATAAATTGGCCAAATAAAGACAACTCCTGTGTGATCCGATGTATATGTGGAATTTAAAACACAAATCAAACAAACTAACTAAACAAAACCCATAGATATCAGAAAAGAGAATGGTGGTTGCCAGAGGAGAGAGGAGTTGGGGAGTGGGCAAAATGAATACAGGGGGCCAAATGCGTAAAGTGGATCCCGACTATGTCTAGGGGGTACAATGTAAAAAGAAAATTAAAAATTAAAAATAAAGGACTCCTATCCCCTAGTTCCCTGACAATAACTTCAGAGACTTATTGTAAAGTCACCTCGGCAAATCTACTTAACTGGAGAGATAGCAGCCTTTATTTATTTGTTTGTTTGTTTGTTTATTTTAATTTACTTATTGTCTAAAGTTTTACATAAGTCTCCTTTATCCCCAGTTGACCCTCCCTCTTTTCCCCCCAGCCATTCCCACCCCAGGCAAGCCAGTCAGAAGAAGCCAAATATCACATGATCTCACTCATATGCGGGATATAATGATCAACATAATTTGATGAACAAGAATAGACTCAGCAA
The DNA here is from genome assembly GCA_004026805.1 of Lasiurus borealis. NCBI lineage: Eukaryota > Metazoa > Chordata > Mammalia > Chiroptera > Vespertilionidae > Lasiurus > Lasiurus borealis. Next base: position 3,852 of record PVJN01030035.1, on the reverse strand, counting down.
CAAATGGGAGGAGCCCTTTGTAATGGCTTTCTGAGCCCCAAACTGCACATTGCTCTACAGATGAAATCTGACAGCATCAGTGAGAGCCCTTCTCTGAGAAATAACTCCGTCATCCACACTACCTGAATCATAGCCCTAATGTAGAGAGTGGCCTAGGCAGCCACCCTTACCTCTCATTTGGAAGACACAGCCAAAGCCAGTCTTTCAAAGTATGTAGCCCAAGAGCCTCGTCCGCAAGTTATGAGCAGATGAACAATACAGATGAGGCAACAAAGACCAACGTCTGCTCTAAAGTGTATACAGAGTGAAATGAAGGGAAGGGAAAATGTGTATTCAGTTTAGGGCAAAAGGAGACTTTCCCAGTTACCCAGTCTGGTCTTGTAGGTGCCATCACATGAAAGTGTGGGTGGAAGTGTGGAATGTAAAACTTCCCCCACTGGCCAAGAAGAAAGGAATGTATAATGCCAAACGCCCATGGGGCTTCTCAGCATTTGTGCAGGTATCTGGTTGTTCTTCACAAAAGCAGCAACAGTCAGAGCTGTTGTGTCAAAAGGAAGAGAGGAGTTGGCCTTTCAGTTGGGAAATTGAAATTTGCATTCTGTTAAAATCAGTCAACTGGAACTTCAAAGTAAGTTTCTTTGTTTTGTCTCAAATTTACCATGGACACTGTAATTCATTCATCAGTCATCCACTTATTAAACCAAAAAAAATATATATTTACTGAGAGTTACCAAGTATCAGGCACTGGCCTGGAAGCAGGGTTATTGCTATAAACCAAACACAGAAAGTCCCTGGGAAGAGTGGAAATAAACAAGTACAGACATGCATATGTCATATCAGATAGTGATAGATGATATAAAGAATAAGAAATCAGGGTGTGCGTTGAGATTGTCAAAAGATGCTATTTTATATAGGAGTGTCAAGGAAGGTCTCACTGATAAAGTGACATTTGAGACAAGATTTACAAAAGAAAGGGAGAAAATCTTGAAACTATACAATAAGATTTTTCTAGGCAGAGGAAATAGCAAGTATAAAGGCTGGAGGATAAAAGGTTTTGACATGCCCAAGGAATAAGAAATCCAGGCTAGATTTGAAACAGAAGAAGAAGAGTGTTAAAGCATGAGTGAGGGGCACTTGGGGCCAGGTCAGGTGCAGTCCTTACAGGCCACAGCAAGAATTTTGGATCTTATTCTGAATGGGATGGAAACCCATTAGAGTGTTTTGAGCAGAGAAGTGACATTTTCGGACTTGGCTGATGTGAGAAGAATGTATTACTAGGAAGCAAATACAATTCAGAGAGCGGCCAGTCTTCAGAGGCAGCCACCTTCCCACAGAGCTGGCTTCCGTCAAGTCCTCAGTTTATCACCCACCATGATGAATACTGTTAACAATTGCACCCAACCCAGTATCGATGAGTAGAACCAGAACAGAGAGGGCACCTTATGACCATTGGCAGAGGAGCAAACATCCTTTCTCTACCATCCCCTTCTGTAATACGGAGGGAACTCCATGGCCTTCCCCACACTGCTAAGTCAGTGGTGGTCATTGCTTATCTGAAGGGTTGAGCAGAGTGCTCAGTATTACAAAGATGTGGAATAACGGGCAGGAGCAGATGGCAGAGGTAAGACAGGCAGTGGTTTGGGGGCTGTCTGCCCTAATGAAGACTATCATAAAGACCCACTTCCTTTGGGTTGGCCAGATGCCACAAGATAGATGGATAAAAACACTTCCACAAGAGTCACTCTGCACTAAGAGGCCATGGATAAGTGCCCTGCCCATGGTCTGCATTGAAATTGGCAGGAAGAGGTCAGGGCTGAGCCACACATCGGGGGCCAGGAGGCTGTGGAGTGAAAATGTGAGGAAGGCTCTCCTGAGGGTACTCATAGAAGCAACCCTTCAGGAACTGGCCACACAGAAGAGTGTCAGCCGCTCAGTAAAAGAAAGCAGGCCGATGCATTCTGAGAAAGCCCAAAAAGTCACTTACCCTGAAACCCAAGCATGTATGTCACAACAGGGTAATTCTAGAAATATCTCATTGAGGAATTTGCAAAGATGGGTTTGTATGAATACAATTTAAACTGTGAGAATACCCCAGTGAAATGTTCTACATGAAAGTCATCACAACAGACTAATTAAATAAAGCTTATATATTCTCCTCCTACAGAATTAAATTCAAAACAATTCAACAGAGAAAGTTTTAATGGTTCTCTCATGAAGTCACATTCCCTTGTTCTTGGAGGCTTTCCAGACTTTTTAAATTAGGCAAAAATATCACTTTTAAAAATGGACTATTGTAAAAAGCCTATCCTATCTAATAAAAGAGTGATATGCAAATTAACTGTCGCTCCACGACAAAGATGGTGGTGCCCATAGTGGCTGGGGTGGAGGTTGGTGGTGTCACCCCAGCAATGAGAGCTCAGTGTCTACTACTCAGCCACAGAGGGAGGGGAAGGGCCTTTGGCCAGAAGCTGAGGTGAGAGATACTGGCATTGCAGGCTAGGCTGAGGGATTCCCCCAGCCCTCCCTCCCCACCTTCCCCCGCCCCATGCATGAGTTTCGTACACCAGACCTCTAGTGCATTATGAACTTAAGAAATCTCCTAATCTGGAGGAAGGGCATTAGAAAAGTGTTAGGCTGGCTCTACCTTTTTAGCTCTGATTCTATGGACAAGGTACTTCCTTTTTCAGGGAATACATCATCATGAAGGAGTTCCTACAAAGAGCTCCCAATGTTTGTATTTATACTCCTTTAGATGGTAAGGGCAGTAAGGGAAGAAGGGGGAGGAGTCCTCCTGATGCCTTCTACCTCCCATCCCATTTTCACTGCAAGGTTCCTGGGAATGAACTTCTTATAGACATGTTAGTTTTGCTGCTCCTGCATCTACCTCACATCAAACACTTGTAAGAACACCTCTGTTTTTGTGGAGAAACTGGCCTGCCCACACTCAGGGTGCATGATTTAGATGGGATCGGTCCCATCCCCTGAATCCAAGCGTGGACACAAGATCTATTTCAGTTGACCAATATTTTCCAAAACCGAAGTCTCAGTAATTGTTCCAAAGATGAGCTCCCGACTCAAGCTATGTAATCAGCACCGAACCAAACTGGAGAACATTGTTCTCTTCCCTCTTATCAATCTCCAGGCTACAAGCCAGATCTGCTAGAAACCACAAGGAGTAAGTCTGGCAGTTGAAGAAAATCCACAGAAAACAGAGCCAAGAGATGGAGACGTAATAGATCTGTTTGAGCCTCTGAGTCCAATTATTTCAAAGAACTTGGACCTTCCAGTCCCTTGAGCAAATAATGTCCCTTATCTTTGTTAATATTTTTTTTGTAACTGAAACCAGTTTCCGTTAAGTTTTTGTAGACTAAAAGAAATGTATTAGGTAGACATGATCTATAAATTGAATAATGTATTCAGACTAATACGGAGATATACAAAGAGTTTTAGAAGATATGTTGATTTGCCAAATAAAATACAAACCAGTGTAAAAGTTTTCTAAGGTTTTCTACCAGGATTTTTTTTCAACCAATAGATAGTAAAGGAACAATTACAAGAATTTGGCAGTTCCTTCAAGTTCTAAAATCCTAAGGTGTATAAGAGACCTTGCATTACATAAATGGAGGTATAAACCTCTGCCTAAAATGGCACATGGGAGATTTGTCCTCAGAGATTACTCACCAATCAGCTATGTCCCTTTGCCTGATATTGTGAAACGTGATAACTTTGCGACGATGATGTTACACTGTGGGTTTTGCAGATTACAGATATAGAAAGAAGGCTATGAATTATGAACACACACACACAAAAAAAAACATTTAAAATCCCAAAGATGCCTTTTGTTTTGATCCT
>PVJN01030034.1:0-25937 GCA_004026805.1 Lasiurus borealis | reverse complement strand
CTAAGTCTCCTGCCTCTGGCAGAGGAAGCTGCTAGCTGTGAGTAGATGTCAAGTAAGAATGAGCATCCTCCAGTGAGTGGCCAAAGCCGGACACTGCCTGAAGGACAGGCCATGTGGCCAGAAAAGCACCTTGGTGACTTTACACAAAGACTGCTGGGTGCTGGCTGCGAGCCTGCAGGGGAATCCTGCGTATTTCTGCACCAGGAAATTGTGAGCCCTGCCTGCCGGAAAACTGCCTAGGGGCTGGCATCACAGGAAGCACTCAGTCCACAGGGCACCCAGCTACCCACTGGTGATGGCCTCCGTGTCACGGAGTCACAGACTCTGAGGGCACAGACCACATCACAGCCCCAGGCATGGAAGCAGGAGTCTGCTGTGGCTCATCTGTTCTCCATGAGCCCAGACCCCGCCCAGAGCACAGTCTCACTCATCCATCTGGCTGATCCTGCCTCAAAGACACACTCAGGCTGTCCCGGGTCGGAGGTCTAGGTCATAAGCAAGCCACCTCCCCTCTGCTCCCTTTTCACTCTGCTCCCTGGTGACAATTGTCTCGCTTCTGCTCTGCCCCCAACGCCCCCCCAGCTGGAGCCTGATGGCACCTTCCTGTTCTCGGGTTTTTACTGCATTCTTTCATTTCTTGGCTTTTCTGTGTTACTTCCATGGACAGGTATCACTATCATGACCCACACCTTCTGCAAGCCCTAGAGCACCCTGTTGCTATGGAGAGTCCCCCCAGAAAGGTGCCGAGTGACCTCAGAGAGAAACCAAGCTTGAGGAATAGGTCCTCTCTTTTTTCTTCTTCCCACCCCAGAAGGTGGGGAAACTTCACCCTTGTCCAGTCTGTACTCGGTTAAAAGAGGATGCAGGACAGTCTTCGAAGAAAGTTTCCATAGAAGCCCGCCCTCACCTCAGTTTTTCCCTCCGGCGTCTCCGATGGCCAAATATTTCCACAGTTTGAAATCAGTTCCTTTGCTCTTTTTTTTTTTCTGTAAAAACACTAACATGCAGGGGAAAGCTAACGGTGGGTATTTGTGTTTCAGAGCAATGTATGTATTCTGAGAGCATACTCTGATAGGGAGGGAAAGAATTTAAGATGAGGGAGTTGGGAACAGTTAAGAGAAGCCTCAAAGAAAAGAGAGAGAGAAAAAAAAAACAACAACTGCCGAATAGAAGGATGGAAGGGGGCCCAAGCCACACTTTCCCTGTCTCAGAGTTTTGCAGCAGCCAAGTGAACCTGAGCCAGGACTCACATCCACCAGAGGGGAAGGAGGCGGGACCTACTGAAGCAAGTTCAGGCATTGAATACAAAGGCCTCCTTCAAATCCAGGGACCATGTAGGCACCAAGGAGGCAAAGAAAAGAAAGACCCAGCTCCTGCTCCCAAGGAGCTCGCTCTAGTGAGGAGGAGAAACACAAGGATGTAGTGTTCACCATACTATTGGCAAGTGCCTCACCGGAGCGAGGCGCGGGGAGGAGGGGCCTGAGGAACAGGCACTAGAGGCAGACACAGGGGCTGCCTGTTGAGAGACAAGTAGGGAGGAGTCTAGCAGGAGGGAGAAAGGAATACCCGCAGAGGGAACACTCACAGCAAAGTCTCTTGAAGAAGCCAAGTTCTGCCATCAAAGCGTAGGGTCCTTACGAGGGTGTGATGGGAGCTGAGGCTGGGAAGGTGCTGGCAGTCAGACGCAGAGGGCAACAACAAGACATTTAAGCTTTATTTGAAAGCCACAGGAAGCTGCTGGTGGGTTTTAAGCAGAGGACTACATGGGCAGTTTTTATCCGGATTGTTTGCTGTGAAGGCAGGCAGGCAATGAAGCAGGGAACAATGAGACTAGAGACAGGGAGGCCAGTTAGGAGGTGATAGTAGCAGATGGGAGACAAGGGACCAACCCAAGGGCCAGAGGGCATTGAGGAAGATTGGGAAGTAGCGTCTATGAGACCTGGGGAATCCCTTAGGGCAGCGGTTCTCAACCTGTGGGTCGAGACCCCCCTTGGGGGTCGAACGACCCTTTTACAGGGTCCCCTAAGACCAGCGGAAAACACCTATTTCCCATGGTCTTAGGAACCAACACACCGCTCCTCGGTGTAGCAAAGTGTAGCAATGTAGTTTACTGTTGTCGTATGAAGACTGTTACCCATGCTACACCACGATTCAAGACAAAATTTCATTTATTTGTAATTAGAAACAAATACTTTACAATATATAATTACATATTGTTTTTGTGATTAATCACTATGCTTTAATTATGTTCCATTTGTAACAATGAAAATACATTTTGCATATCAGATATTTACATTACAGTTCATAACAGTAGCAAAATTACAGTTATGAAGTAGCAATGGAAATAATTTTATAGTTGGGACTCACCACCACATGAGGAACTGTATTAAAGGGTCCCGGCATTAGGAAGGTTGAGAACCACTGCCTTAGGGGCTGAGGAATCATAAGAAGACGAAGACAATGTCTGGATTTCCGGCAGGGCCCCAGTGAATGGTTAACTACCCTCTGAGAAAGGGGATGCAGGGGAGTCAGGAGGGGCTTCGGTTTGAAAGTCTGGATGTAAGTAAAATCTCTTTGGTCAACATCCTACTTGAAAGATCCTTTGGTTCCCCGGTAAGTCCTTTGGTTGAATTCAGTGGAGTTTCCAGAGCCTTGCTGTACCTGATCCTTCAGCTCCAGAACCACTCTCAGCCCGGAGCTATACTCATCGTGGGAGAAACACGAGGAATCGGGCCCCCACGAGAATAATATCCTCCATCTCCGGGGCTTTCAGGCACGAGTAGAATGGCTGGCAGGAACCCCGCGAGTCATTTAAGCCAGAGGGTCTCAACCCAGACTGCACATCAGAATCACCTGGGGAGCTCTCCAAACACAGATGTGTGGGCCCCACCCCGGAGTTTCCGATTTAACCCTCTGGACCGCAGCCTGGACATCTGGATTATTAAAGTTCCTTGGTGAGTAGGTGCAGACAAGGTTGAGGACCTCTGATTTAAATTGTCCTCTCTGTCCCAATGCATCATTAGAATCCCTATGAGTTAAGGGGCAACAAGTGAGTTCGGATTCGGAGCTAGAGTGACTGTCAGAGGTTCAAACAGAGATATCCTCTGCACGTCCTCCCCCCAGCCACCCTCCCATACCGCCCTCTCCTGCCGCTAATGATCTCTCAAGATCTTGTAAATGTTTATCCAGGCAGCCCCGGGTCGGGCAATGGCTCCTGATTGTTGGGTACGCTGGATGGGATGGGGAAGAGGCTTCTCCCAGACAGCAATCCCAGACAGCTTGGCTCTGAAATACAAACAAACAGAAAATAGTCACTCTGCCTCCCAACCTGCTCAGCACTGGGGAGGTGATGGGGTGGGGATCAGGGGAAGATTTCAAACAAGGGCAACATTTTCTAGGCTTCTGCAACCTGCGCTAGAATAGTTATTACCACAAATAGCCGTTTTGGCTGCTATGAGTCTATAATTTCAACCTCTTTAAGTAGCATATTCTCAGAGCTTCTGGTATCTCATTTTGTTGATGCAATGAGGAAAGCCCAGGGCCAGGACTTGAGGCAGGTTCTCACCCCTCGGCGGCTGGAGCCCTGGTGATTACCAGGCTCTTGAAAATCTTTGAGTCTAAGTTAGGACTTTATTTTTCTTCTAATTCTTTTAATCTGTACACCTCTCCCCTTAAAATGCCCGGTGTTCCCTGGAACATTTTTGAACATCTAACCCCAGTAAATCCCGATCCCTTCAGAGGCGGTGGAGACCTAATCAGTTTATCTGTGAGTCTATAGGTTGGCCTTCGAGCTCAGCAACCTCAGCAGAAGTGCCCCATGTCCCGAGTGGAGGCCCCCAGCCATAGCAGGGACCCCCCCTCAGCCACTCCATTCTGCCCTGACCCCTTGGATGTATTGATAGGCCTTTCCCAGGTGGGTGCTGGGGGAAGATGAGATACATAACCATCCATTTGAATGAGATACATTCAAGCCCAGGTTGGAGGAGGCCCAAAGGCCAAATGGAACCTGAACTCTGAGGGAAGACCCCAGGTTGGCCCTGGCTCCTTGGGCCTCGCTTTTCCAGGGCTGCTTTAGCCCATTTTGAAGACTGTTCTTTTCTGGGAATGAATCCCAGCCAGCCAGCCCTCCAGTGATCCGGGGCAGGAGTTTCGGTCAGGAGCAGGTCATCCTAGACATTCTGTGTTCCTTCACTATTTTGCTTGGGTCCCTCCGCTCTGCTGACAGCAGGAAACCCTGAGACAAGTGTCTTCTAACTCACGAATAACAGTCTGAATTTTTATTTTGGATTTCCTAGATCTCCAATGGCTTCGGTGAGTGACTGTAAAATTCTTAAAACGAAAGGAATTTGAATATTTGAGTTCGTTTTTATTTTAAAAAATAATGCAAAATCGAAGAGTGTTTCGTGGGAACCAAGAGCAAGGAAAGATGTTATAAAACTGAAAATTCATACCATTCACTCATCCCACAAACACCTACCATGTACTGTGTGATGTACCAGGAGCTTCAAACAAGAATCAGGCAGTGTCCCAGCCTCCTCAAGGTCTCTGGATTGCTTTAAGAGGTAGATGATTTAGTCATCATGTATGTTAATAGCGTATGTTAACAATAGTGTGTGTGAAGGGCTGTAACAGAGATGCTATGGGAGCCCCTTGGGATGTCTAACACTGCCCCACGTATCAGAAAAAGGTTGGTAGGAAAACACCAGGCTAAGGACAAAAAGTGTAGGGAGGGATGGTGCTGTGTGCAAACAGACAGAGCTGTGTGAAAAGGCGTCACCTTCAAGAATAAAATTCCACAGCATGGGACTTCAACCTGATGCCTAGCTGGAGCAAACTGCAGAATGTGAATGCTTGTGCTCTGCCTGGTCCAGTAAGAGGCCCCGTTCCTGGCACCATCCTACTGAAATGTCTCCTTCACCGCATGCTGGATCTGTGTGCATATGTCTGGTAAGCATCAGTGCACGTATGTGGCCTTACAAGTCACATACATCATCGTATGTGGGATGCTAAAAATAACTTACCCATCTGCTGCCTCCATCTCACCTGCCCAGACAGAAGATAGCCAGGTGGGCCTTGCCAGAAAGCAGGAGTTGGCAGAGGACGACTCTGGCAGCTTTGAGCTTTGAATAACTATCCACTAGTTTCCAAGCATATCAGGAGACGAGAAAGTGTGGACCCACAAAGATTATCAGCCTCAGAGGACGCTCAAAAGAGGAGGGGAGAGGACACTTTTCGAGTATCCCTCAGTCAGACCACAGTGGGTCAGCTACTTCACATATGTTACTGTTACTACCTCTGTTTAAAGAGGAAATGGAGGCTCACAATCCCAAGTTGAAAGAGGTTAGGTCAAGCTCTACACTAAGCCAACATGAACCCCGGGCCCACACATGCCCTCCCTTCACCTTCCAGTTGACCGCCAACCCTCCTCCAGCACAACCAAGAGCTGAAGCTACCTTCTCTCAGCACCATCTGGGCCGCTGGGTGTGGAGGGCCCCTTTGTCACACTGTGATTCTCCCCTTTCACATAGCTGCTCCAGCTGAGTGATCACCCCAGCGCCGCAGGCCAGCTTCAGAGCAGGTGTCTGCAGACTTCCCTCACAATCTTCCTTTAATGAAAATGATGTGTGGATCCTGGAACAGGCAGCTCACTTGTGTATTCATTTCCTAGAGAGGCCATCATGTGCATAATAACAGAGAAAATGAACATGTGACAGAAGAAAAGAAAATAATCAGATTTGTAAATTAAATCCTTGCAAGTGAAGAAGGAGGTGGAGGAGGAGGGGGAGGAGGAGAGGGAAAAGAAGGAGGAGAAGGAGGAAAAAGTAATAAATCCATAACCCCTTATTCCATGCTCAAATATCCCCTATGTAATCCTAGAGTTTGGGGTCCTCCAATGATAAGGACATGATGTCATTAGATTCTGGCCATCTCCCCTTCCTTCAATGCCTCTAACTGTCCATCCGTCTGTTGTCGATGCTCCTTCCCAGTGCGTGGTTCCCTCGCCCACATGGTTCTACAAGGCACCTGGTTGCCCTTCGCTCCTTCCAGCCCACCCATTCTCTCCCAAGTCCACACTCGTGCTCCAGGGTCCTGTCCCATTTGGAAAATGCTGCCTTTAGTTCTATTTGTGCTGAGCCTTCAATCCCAGAGATGCTACTGTCCCTCTGCTTTTTAGACATTCTCACTCCTGACTCATCTCTTCATTCTCACTCTTCTTCTCTGACTCCTTCCAGCTCTTCTCTCTAGTCTCAAGGCCATGAGAGTTCAATCTTGTCTTTCACACAAAAAGTGAAAGAAGAGTGAATGAGTAAGACCGTGTATAAGTATGTTCAGAGGATAGAGGGGCAGGATTGGAGAGCTAGAGGAGTCGGGGTAGGTGTAAGGAGCAGGTTTGGGAGGGAGGCTGATAGGGAAACAAGAGATTAAGCTTAATTTCATTTTCTGTAAAATGGGTGTCATAACTGGAAAAGTTGTTAAGAGAAGTAACGTTATGCACAGTGCTTTTCTTATATGAGTTACAACAAGTGAAAAAATTAGAGCTTACAGAGATTAGATCACTTGCCCAGAGCCACTCAGTTAACAGCAGTCAGAATCCAAACCAAGTAGGTCTGCTTTTAGTCACCACATGACGCTGCCTCATACTTTACACCTGACATTCTAATTCTCAGAGGCACCACAACCTCACCTCCAAAATTACACCTACTGCATCTCAAGGAAGGAGTGTATGCCTCCCAATCTTAATCATCTCCAGGAAAGATATTCTTGCCCACTCGGCCATTCCCTCCTCCTCCCCAACTCCCCTGGCTGGATTCCTTACTGTGTTGGTCAACAACCTGCTAGGTGAATTGAGAGTCCAATGCTGCTAGCTATTGACGGTGCCCCAGAAGGAGATGAATCCAAGCTCCTTGGGAGCAAGAACCTTTTTCCCCTTCAGATCTATCGCCTCAGTGCATGGGGGCATGTACTAGTACTCTGTTCAATTACATACTTACCTGTTGACGTATGGCCAAGACGAGGTCTGCTGAAGGAGTGAGGTAGCACATTTCTCACGACCCTCCTTAATTCAGTGTGGGATCCTGACCTCTTGAGATGTAACACTGATAGACAGGGCCACTGAACGCCACTGAGTCCCAGGTCCTGTTCAACCCTGACTTCTCAAGGGACTCTGGGAGGTAAGGCAGATAGAGAGAAGGTAACATGTACCGTCCTCATAACATTCATGTGAATTTTACGTGTTTAACTTTAATCACAACTCGTCTGTTGATAGGAACAATCTTCAAAAATAACTTACAATGAACATAATTTTTTTCTTAGGTTGGTATTGACTTTGATTATGCCAACCATCGAAACATCTCTTTTTCACATCGTTTACTCTCAAATCAGACACTTTTCAAGGCATTTACTGATTTTTTTTTTCCCTTTCCAATTCCACAAAAAAATGCACAAGAATGTTTTTCAAATTATAAATATATTTTTCTTATGAGAAATGTGACACATTGTTAAAATTCATATAATACAAAAATATTATAGTAAACATTGAACATCTCATAACCCATTTCCCAAAGATTGCCACTATAATAGGTTGGTTGTATAGTCTTTCCGAGTTTTAACACACATATATATAAAAAGAAATGTAATTGCATGTATGTACTTCATTAACTAAATATACTGTTCTAACACTTGTTTTTTTGGTTGACATTTTATCATGAGTTGCTTTGGATGACCATATACGTATAGATGCATACCATTTTTAATAATGGCTTAATACTCTATTGAATAGGTAAACCCTCAATTTTATGCCATGTGAAAGGTGTTTGTTTGTTTTTTAGTTGTTTTCATGTTTTTGCTATTCTGAACAATACCACAGTGGATATTCCTTGAAATGAATTCCCAGAAATGGAATACTGGGCCAAATGAGATGCACATTTTACATGTTGATGTACATTCCTAGATAACATTTCCGAAAGGAGGTGAAATGTGACGATCTTGTTAAAAGAAATTCTTTCCCTTCTGATCATCAAGAGTCAGGAGAATGAGTGGCAAAGGGCTCTGCTGGGCTGTCTGTTCCCTCCCACCTGGAGGCAGAGGCGGGAACATCACACCTTCTCATGACTGCTGTGCCTCACCATAGGTGGAAACCAGGCAAAGCCTTCAATTACGACCATTTTGTCATTAAGATTCCAAGGGTTTCCCCTTTCAATTTCTAATAACTTCTTTGCTCATACAGTCCGCAGATTCCGTGATTATTTCCAAATTTAGGCAAAATGTATTGCATCCAAAACTAATCGGCAGAAAGAATATGGTAAACAGGTAGAGGACACAGTGTGTTAGTTCCAACATTAGAATGACTTGATGGTACTAGTTAGAGCAAAAGTAGTAACTCTCGGAACCCAGAGATCACTACCTTTTTGTGATCTCCTCCAAAAAAAGAGCTTATTTTCTGATCCTGCCATTCAAGACCCTTTGCAGTCTAGCGCCATCTTAAAATGTAACGCTTTATGTCCCTACATAAACCCCAGTAAAACAGAAATGGTTGCCTCCCTTCCTTGTTCAAAAAGCTGTTGCCAATTCCTGAATATCTATTATATTTCAGGCACACTGTTAAGTACTTTTGGGGGGAATATTTTAGGTAATCCTCATAGCAATTTGGGGGGGCGGTACTATTTCTCCCCATATCCATGAGGAAAAATGAAGCTCAGAAAAGTGAAGTGACTTACCCAAAGCCACAAAATCCAGCAGCATTAGAAGCCATGTCAGCCTCCTGCCAACACTTCTCTTCTCATCTCTGCCCTGCATTGCCTGACACACCCCGCCCCCTACTCCCCTCCCCGCCCCCGCAACTCTCTCCAGCTTCCAGCAAATCTAAATCCTTCAAGAGGCAGCTCCGTACCAGGAAGTATAAGTTCAAAGAAAAGATTCAGCTCAAAGCCCCACCTCAAGCAAATGGAAGTCATCTTTCATCGTGCTGAATTCCTATTGTCTGAACTCTGAAGAGCTCATTGTCTCTGCTACAGCTTGCCACCACTTTTCCAGTTTAATTCAGTCCATCCGCCTCTCTTCAGCACATTCCATGTGCCAGGCCCTGCCCAAGGCACATCCCCAGTCCCCAAGGAGGTGAGGCCAGTGTGGTCACCGGCTGTGAGCTCATAGGAAGCAGGTAGGACTGACACCCCTCAGTATCCCCACAGCACCGGCCACTCCGGAGGCCTGCAGCAAATAGATCTGGATTAACTGTCAACGCGGATGGTTGACAGTCCTGCAGAGGAGGGCAACTTTTCCACCTCTTCCTTCCCCCATCAGTGCCGCTGAGTCAGCCTGAACCCTGCGGCCCACTGGTTCTGTAAATCCAGCCCTTCCTGCTTTGAGGCATTTCTCTTCTCACCAGGAACGGCTCTGGCCAGGTCACTTACTCACGTCCTATCTTCTTGGAGAGGGACGTGCAGCACCGTGGGTACCTGCCTGATAACAGCCCATTGAACTTCCATCTCCGCTCTCAGCACCAGCTCCCAGGCACTCCACACTGTTTATCTCCCCTCCCGGGCATCAGGGTAGATGACAAAGGTCTGCATAGGGAAAGCAGCCAAAAGATTACCTGGATCCTTGAGTCACCCAAACAACAGGAACTGCACCCAGAGCCCCGCCGCCGCCCCACCCCCCTACACCCCTCTCCCCAGGAACAAGGTTGGGGCAGAGGTTAATAGAAAACCAAACCCTAATTGTATGCCGCCATTCCTTCTTTAGATTGCTTCTCTGCCTCCAACATACTCCATCCTCCCGGCCCACCTCTCCCTGCCCCCACTCTCGCTTCCCAGGCCCCTGACTTGAAAATTCTAAAGAAAACACAAGTGAGAGGGAAAGCCAAGGAAACTCCCTTTCAGGAGGGAACTGGAGCAGGTGGTCGCCGATCTACTCTTCACTGGAGAGTGTCAGGCAGGACTGTCACCGGGCCCTGAATGTCCTCATTTCGAGTTGTTTTCCGAGATGGCCCAACATGTCCTTGGAGAAGCAGACATTGGCACTTGGAAGGGCCCGCACTGCCTTAACGCTCTGCTGTTGCCACCACGAGGTCTAGCTCACTTTTTTAAAGGAGAAACCCTGTGATTTCACTGTGTGCCAGTAAGTTGTATAGCCAGTCTGCCGTGGCCAGCAAGGTTCTTCAGCAACGGAATGCAGGACAGGGCAGGTGCTTGATGGCGGCGTGTTGGGAGGGCTCAGGCCCTGGAACGCAGGCTGCCACAGCCCACAGCAGCTCTGGGGACTTGCCTGAAGCAGGGCCAAACGCCGCTTCTTGCCCCTCCCCCACCAGCCTCTTCCAAGTCACGGAAGCCAGGAGAGCACCCGGCTGAAAGCATCTAGGTCCCTGCCTCCCAGCTCTGGGTGATGGTGGCTTATCCCCACACTGAGCTGCCCCTGACCATCCCTAGCAAGGTCCACACTCAGGAAACTGCTCCTGTTTGCCGGGAGCCTTCAGCCCCAGCAAACTGGGCTGGGACACACACACACACACACACACACACACACACACACACCACCCGGACTGGAATCCTGTCCACCAGGGTTGAGCCACCCCAGGGGGAGCGCATTTAAGGCTCAGTGTGATCCAGAGCCCAATTCTAGGGAGAAGAGACTTTATCCCCAACCTCATTCCTTTGGGAAGACCAGTGCTTGATTAAAGCAGGGAGCTGGGTGTGGAGTGGGAGTGAGGGCTTCTTTAAGGCAAGAGCCAGGTCTCAGATGCCTTTGCATGCCCAGGGTCAAACTCAGGGCCTAACCCCATGATCAACAAACTGTGGCTCTTGGGCCCCTTGAGTGTGGCTCTTCCGTAAAATACCACGGCCTGGCAAGTCTATTTTGAAGAAGTGGCGTTAGAAGAAGTTTAAGTTTAAAAAATGTGGCTCTCCAAAGAAATTTCAATCATTATACTGTTGATCTTTGGCTCTGTCGACTAATGAGTTTGCTGAGCACTAACCCAAAGCATGCCCTGGAAGGAAGGAGGGAAGGAGGGAGGGCAGGGAAGGGAGGGAGGCCATCTTGTCTTTTAATCTCCTCCAAAACAGGCTGTCAGATTCTGCCAATATTATTGCATTTCTTAAAGACCTTTGGCCTTGAGAGGCCCTCATAAAATGCAGATATCTCTAGGAACAGTGAGGCTGTGTGAGCCTTCTTTCGGGGAGAAAGAGGGTGGTGCTTGGAATCCGGTGAAAGCAGAAGGGAGGCCGGGAGGAGGGGGCAGGGAAGAGGGGGAAAGGCAGCAATAATAAACAGAACCGCTGCGCAATGCTGCGGAGGCTGGGCCCTGGGCAGGAACACACCCACGGCCGCAGCGGGGAGAGGCCCGTGTGGTCACTCATGACTACAGAGCAGCAGACTGACACGGCTCCAAGTGGCCTCTGAGCTGCCTCTGGCTGAGTTCTGCGTGACCTAAGCTCCCTTCTGTGCAGCTCCCTGCTGTCCTGAGCCCCAAATCCCCCTCACTTCTCCACCATCAAAGAGCAGGGCCTCGCTGGATGGGGGACGTGGGGGGCGGGGGGAGGATTGCCCGAGTCACTCCCTGGGTGAGAACACAGATGGAGATCGAACCTGCCACAATGCCTGAGCCCTGCCTCCCAGCACCCGGCCTGTGGTGGTGTCAGCCCAGCCCGGGGGCCCCCTGACACCCTGCCGAGCTGTGCTGAATCCAGTCCCTGCTGCGGGAGGCAGGGGCAGGAGCGGAGGGCCTGGAAATCCCATCCGCTCCACAGAATGTGACCTCATTAAGAGGGCCTGCTGGAAAGAGAATTAGGCATCCTGGTGAGTTCCCATCATGTGGTTGTTATTATCAGTAGTTTTCATCCTCACTCCGAACTCCTCATTCAGAGCTGGTGCCCTCTCCCCAGCAGCGGCAGCCGCCCTGGGATCAGCTGATCAGCGTCAGGCTCCCCCATACCCACATTCCCACAAGCACGTGGACTTATCAGGTGCTCAGGCCCAGAGACCCGCCTGAAAACGAAATGGAGCCTCCAGTCCCCCCCCGCAGAGAGGGGTCAGGTGCCTGTGTCCCCGAAAGCCTCATGAGAAACACGGGCTCGAACGAGGCCTCGCAGAATGGGGGCAGGGAAGGGGACAGGGGACAAGGACACAAGGAGGAGAGCAGTGAAGGTCGCCGGAGCATCATTCAGAATGGGTGCCCTCTCTCCAAGAGCCGGGGAGTTTCTCTGTTTCTGCTCCCTACAGCCAAGAACAGCATGGGGGCGGGGAGTCCTGAGATCAAAGCGGTCTTAACTGCCCAGAAAACGCCCCCATAGACCTGGGTCTGAGGATAACACGGCTCCTTCCCTCTTCACACCTGCTGCCGCTGCCCATCAGAGGGCCACGCAGGACCATTCAGCCCCCTTAGATATGTCACCACGCTCTCCCCAACAGCAGAAGCTCACCTCAGGGCCCCGTGGGGCTGCTGGTCTCCCAGAAAGGACGGCGCTGCAGGTAGTTGGCTTCTGGGGTAAGCTTCCTAGTTCGCTCATGTGTTCGTTCCTTGGCTTGGCAAGACACCCGAGGAGCACTTGCTAAAGGCCACGGGCTTGCTGGGGACTGAGGGTACCAGACACCTTCATCCTCCCGGAGCTCACAGCCTAAGGCAGGAGTAAGGAGCAGACACTAGGATTAGGTCCTCCATTGTGTGTGAGGCACATGGGATGGACTGGGATTTCCCTGTCCTTGACCTCAAGGAGCGTACAGTCTCGAAGTTGACGTGATATGATAAGGTTGGGAGAGGGGTCAGCATGGATGCCTACTGGACACAGAAGTGAGCAGCTAAGAGGAGACAAAAATTTGATAAAAGGAGTAAGGGCGGGGGTGGGGAAGGGGAATAAGTGCTAAAAATAGGGGAAGGGGCATAGGCAACGGCCTGGAGGACCTAGAACAAGCATCTCAAACTCAAAGGCTAATAACATGGACCAAATAAACAAGGTTTAAGTTTATGGAGGCTGCAAAAAATAAAAGCTCCCATTTTCATAGAAACGTAGGTTTATTTCGATAGAGACATGCTGAATACAAAGGGCTGAAATAAATGAGTAATCGTTAACACAAAATAATAGAATATTTTAACAAAAATTAATATTTTCCTTGAACATTAACTTACCAGACACTGAATAACTGCACAAATTAATAGACATAATGCAAATAAACCTATCTTTCTTGTTCTCCAAAAGCAAAATATTTCCTTTTGTTCACACCAAACAAGTCAGTACAAGACTAATGACATGGCAACCGGCTGCTCAAATACTCTCTGCTAGCATTAGTGGAGAGAAATGATGTGCCTGGACGTAAGGGAAATGAATGCAACACGATTATAGTAATCAGTCATTAGCGACCATTGTAGTTCATTATTAATAATTATGTGTAACAGGATATTGGAAAAATTAAGTTACGAAATTTTTATTAAAACGTTTCTTACATACTGTTATATTGGCTGGGCCCCAAAAATATTTGTTGTGACCCGCATTGACATGCTTGACCTAGAACCTTCCAGAAGATTATAAGGCTTAGAACAATGATGGTTCTGGGAGCTGGAGTTTAGATGGGAAAGAAGAACCTCTCTGCTTTAGCAGAGTCCAGGCATGGTCAGATTTACATTTTAGAAAGTGACTGGACAGAGTTGGAGGACCCTGCTTTTGCCTGGTGACAGATGAGGGACAACTGAACTAAAACCATGGGGCGTGGATACAACAGAAAGCCTCTTTGATGGACTTAAGGAGAGACAATAGACAGGATGTGGGGTCTAAATGGATGGCTGGTGGAAATGCAAGAAGGAAGATAACATCCAGCTTCCAGCTGGATCAGCAGAGAAGATAGTTGTGTTAATAACCAAGATAGGGAATACGGAAAAGGCACCGGATTATGAGGGATGATTAAAAGGCACAAATTGCTTCTCCCTCGGTCACATACCTGGGGCGGGCTGTTACTCTCAGGGGACTTCTCCCGCCCACCACGGCCGCGGAAATACAGTCCTTCCTTGGCTTAGCAGGATTTTTCAGACAATGGATCCCTAACTTTGCCCTTTTAGCCCAACCTCTGTACCAGGCAGCCAAGGAAACACCAGTAGGCCCACTTACCTCGCCGGAGGAAGTAAGAGGGGCCTTCAACAGGCTCCTCAAAACCCTCATTGAGGCCCCGGCTCTGGCTTTACCTAACCCTAACCGCCCTTTTCACTTACACACTGATGGAAGGCAACATTTGGCGGTGTGAGTCCTCGCCCAGCCGGTAGGAAAGGCACTGGTTCCAATAGCCTACCCATCTAAGCAAATCCACCCCACAGTCAGGGGATGGCAACCGTGCCTCTGTGCCCTGGCTGAGGCCGCTGAGCTGACTACTGAGGCTTTAAAAATCAACCTCCATCAACCGCTAAAGGTCTTCTCTCCTCATCACCTCCCGGATCTTCTGTCACACCAAGCCTTGGCACACCTTGGGCCCTCTCGGGTCCAACTCTTCCACCTCCTTTTCCTAGAAAACCCAACCATCACCCTGGCTAGTTGCCCTGCCACTCTCCTCCCTACTCCAGGGAAGGAGGGACCCTTTCATTCATGCCCAGAAGTCCTCGAGGCCTGCCGTTCCCCTAGAGCAGACCTTACCGATCAGCCCCTACCTAATCCACAACACACCCTGTTTGTGGATGGCAGCTCGACCACAGACCCCTCGGGGACAGACGGGCGGCCTGCGCCATAGTCTGCGACCAAACTGTCTTGGAGGTAGGACCTCTCCCTCCAGGAACCACCTCCCAGCAAGCAGAATTAGTGGCTCTGACTAGAGCTCTGACACGGGCCGAAGGAAAGGAAGTTAACATATACACGGACTCCAAATATTCCTTTCTCATAGCCCACTCCCACTGTATGAGGTGGAAGGAGAGAGGATTCCTGACCACCAAGGGTATCTCAATTTTAAATGGCCAGTCAATTGCCAAACTCCTGGAGACGGTCCAATTACCTTCCAAAGTAGCCATCATCCACTGCAAAGGCCACCAGTTGCCTCCTACCCCGGTGGCTGTGGGAAATGCCATGGCCGACCCTGCTGCCAGATCACTCACAACGACAGCCTCTCCCCAATCCGCCAGGCATGTCTGCTTAATCTCTCTCGTCCCTACAAGCCCCGCTATTCTGAGAGTGAACTAAGAGTCCATCAAGACTCCCCTGATATCCAGATCAGGGATGGCTGGGCATTTCCTGACGGTTTCTTAGTTCTCCCAGGGTCGCAAAGACACGGAATAATTTCAGACATCCACAGCTCCCTCCATATCGGCCCAGTGGCCCTGCACCGCTTTCTCTCCCCCAGTTTTCACTCCTCGGGACTTCGAGAGACCATCGATGAGGTCCACGCCTCCTGCTCGGTCTGCTCCCGCACTAACAGCCAAGGAGCTGGTCACGTCCGGCGGACGCTTCACCAAATTCGAGGACACCTGCCCGGACAGGACTGGCAGGTTGACTTCACACTCATGCCCAAGCACAAAACTCTGAAATACCTTCTCACCATGGCTGATACCTTTTCAGAATGGATTGAGGCCTTCCCGTCGTCTTCAGAGACAGCCGCGGTAGTATCCACCCTCCTCATCAGGGACATCATTCCTCGTTTTGGTCTCCCTCCATATCTCCAGTTGGATAACGGCCCTGCTTTCATCTCGAAGATCACGGAGGCCGTTTCTTCCTCTCTAGGAATTGCCTGGAAACTCCACTCTGTCTATCACCCTCAGTCATCGGGACAGGTAGAAAGGGCTAATGGCCTGATAAAGGAACAGCTAACTAAACTTAGTCTCGAGTTTCGCCTCTCGTGGCCCGAGCTCCTCCCGATGGCTCTAGCCAGACTCAGAGCCTCACCAAGGGGACCCTCGCACCTCAGTCACTTTGAGCTCTTGTACAGGCGCCCCTTCCTGCTATCCTCACTCCTGCCCCCGTCTATGCCCCCACTGGCCTCCTCTCTTCCCTATCTCTCTCTGCTGAGGGATCTCCTCAGGGAACACCCCAACTCCGCTACCCCCGAACCTACCCTGGGAGATCAGGCCCCGGTCTCCCTCGTCCTGGGAGATCAGGTACCGATTAAGTCTCTCTTCTCCAAACCACTGACTCCCCGGTGGGAAGGCCCATACACTGTCATTTTAACCACACCTTCGGCAGTTAAGGTCCTCGGCATCGCCTCCTGGATTCACCGTCCTCGTGTCAAGAAACCGAGCTCGGCGCCCTCTCATGATGACCCCCCCAGCAAAATGAAAGGCCACGCCTACTGGGCCTCTTACCCTATGCTTCACTCATGATCCTGCTTCTCCACCTCCCCGGAGCCCCAGGCCATAACAGCCCGAAGGGATTCTGGTCCTTTCAGGTAAAACGAACCTGGGGGGAGGAAGATATTATTAACTGGACTACCTGGGATGGCCCTCACAAATACGAAGGTTGGAGAACTATACCTAGCCCTCAACCCGGAAGCTCTCTCAACTGGCCCTTATACTGAACTACCCAGGTCAACAGGTAAACAACCCCAGACCACGCATACATACAAAAATGCAATATAACCTGCTTTTTTTCTTTTCTCTTCCCTCCGTGGCATTTGCCCAGCAGCACGGAATATCCAGAGTCTCTCTATCCCCCCACCCCACCCTGCGACGTTCCTCATCAGCAGGAAGTAGCCAGATGATCACGTAGCCCTCTTATCCCATCATAGAGAGTCCGGAATGTCCGGTGTTCACTGGCGCCCTGCCCCAGAGGTGGTAAAGTAACCCCCACCTTGCGAAACTGACCTTTCAACATCGACATTCTGAAACCGTCATATGCCGGTGAAGAATCCCTGCCTGACAAACAGTTCCAGGAAATAGCCAGACTGCAGAACAGACCCCAGGCGTCACCTGACCCCAGAAAGCCCTAACTGCCACCAGTTTCTGCCGATAACGGCAGCCTCTGAAAAGTATAAAAACTTACCCCTGCCCCAGTTTTGGCGCGGCTTCTCCTGCTCCCGTCTCCAAGCAGGTGAACCCGCTCGGGTGCTCCCAATAAAGCTTGTTTAATTCGGTCTCTGTTTGGACTCATGGTTTTTCCTCGTGGCGGCGTAAAAAACCTAACAGTTTCTTTATTTTATTTTATTTTATTTTATTTTATTTTATTTTATTTATTTATTTATTTATTATTTTATTCATTTTTTATTTTATTTTATTTATTTTGTTTTATTTTATTTTATTTTTATTTTATTTTATTTTATTTTATTTTATTTTATTTTATTTTATTTTATTTTGTCTTTTGGCTCTGCCTTTTCCAAGATTAGCTTTCTTCCTATGCCAACTGCCAAACTCCTGGGGTTCATACTGCTCCCTTCAAGTCCAGGGAAGAGACCAAGGAAACTTCTTACCGACAAAATTCTCCCCAAATTCATTGGCTTAATTTGTTTATATCCCCTCTCCTCAACCAACTAGCTGATGCCAGAACCGTTTTCCCCAGGCTTAAGAGTATGAGATGAAGTTGATTTTCCACAAAGCACATCCACAGAAGGGTAGATTCCTCACATAAAAACAGGGTAATTAGCATATTGCCCAAAATAAGAAGAGTGGGTGTTAGGGAGGCAATGACAATGGAAAAATATCACAGATGAGAGTTATCAAGGAGTGGTCACCTGCGGCCAAAATAGAGATGGAGGGATGCCTAAGCTGAGTGTTTGTTTGGGGTGGGATGGTAGCAGCTGGGGTGGAGGGCACTGGAAAGCCTCCCTGTAGTCCCTGAAGGGAGTTAAACCAGGCCATGTGTGCCAACAAGTGTGTGCACCACACACACTGGGAAGGAGGGTGTGCCTGAGATCAGAAGCAAGTCTGAGAGCACCCTCTGCAAAAGCAGGACTCCAGTGGGAATGGCAAGAGATGAGGCTCTTTGAGCCAAGTCCAAATCCTAGCAGTTTTCAGAAGGGCCACACTGAACCACTTGGATGTCATTGTGAAGGGCTACAAGCAAGGATACCATGGCCACACTGAAGTTTATAAAAATCACTCTGGCCTCCACGTGGGGATGTCATGAAGGAGCCAAGGGTAAGGAGGCTATTGCTAGTGTCTGGGCAGCCTCCGCCAAGATGGTGGTGAGTGGCAGGGGTGGAAGGAAGAGGATAGAGAGAGCAATATTACAAAGAACAAGACAGCAGGAGTGAGAGGTGGTTGAAAGTGGAGGGTGAGGATACAAGGGCAGGGCTGGTTAGAGTCAAGGATTGGGGCCCTGCCAGATCTCTCCTCCCCTCTCCAGTCCATTCATCCACAGCTGAGATGCCAGCGAAGTCACACGTGCTGCCACGGTCAGGATGACTCACTGTTAATTGTGGAAAGGAAATTGCACGTACAGTATACATGTGGGAAACGCTTCAGGCTCCAGCTGGCTCCTCAGGTGCGGGGAGGAGAGGGAAGGGGTTCCAGGAGGAAGGAACGAAACCGGGGAGACATTCCCAACGAAATGGAGATTTCTCTTGTATAAAAATGCAAGGGGGAAAGGAATTTTGTCCTGAGGAGCCGTCAGAGCAGAACAGAATCCTAAGTCTCTGTTTTGAGGCAGCTCCCTGAGTAGCTGGTAATCTTTCTTCTTGAAGGTGAAGTGTTTTCAGTCCCTGCTCCAAGAAGTTGAACCCCATGTTCTATTTGTCTTGTAGATTTTGGCTTTTGCCAAATGGGAGATGTCAGAATCCCTTCCCCAGGAGGCCGGACCAAGTTGCACTCTTGGCCACGCTCGCTTGGCCCTGGCTCCTCTGTGGGGGGGGGGGGGGGGGGGGGGGGGGGGGGGGGGGGGGAAGGAGATGGCTGGTGGGCCGATGGAGTGGAGAACACACAGGGGGATGAGGCGGGAGGAATAGATGGGAATAGATGGCTCTTCCCAACAGTGCCTGGAAGGAAGGCCTGGAAGGGGAGTGCTGGCAAACAGCTAATCCTCGGCCTCTGTTTTCTCACTCAGCATCCTCACACCTGGAGTTCTAGCTCTTGTCTGACTCCGGGGGAAGAGGAGGAGGAGCTGCTGAGGGAGCATGTTTCCAAGACCTGCTCGGCGAAAGCACAGCCACCAATCAGAAACAGCGAGTCCCCGGCTGACCACAGCCACACCCGCCTCTGCCCACACAAGTGGGGCAACTCCATTTGTCCCTGCAGGGTATTGTCTCCATGCACCCTGAGATCCGGCCAAAGAAGACCCGGCAACTGGAGTTAGCCAGAGAAGGCCAGTGCTCCATGCGTTGGCCTTCTCTCTGTGACAGCAGAATCTGGAAAGAGTTAAACTACAGGTCCTGGTCGGCTATTTTCAGAAGGTGCTCAAGGAAATCTCTTCTTCAGTCGAAAAACCTCTCCACCCAATCACCAGGAAGGCCACCAGGTCAAAAGCAGCCCTTTTGCTCATACTCCACCTCTCCTTCCCCCTCACGGAGCACCGAGAATAACTTCCTGCTGGGGGTGAGGGTGGGTAAAAAAAGATTTAATTACAGTTTCTGTTTCTGACCTCCCTTCCCTCGCCCCCCCCCCTCCCCCAGAGGCACCAGGTTGCCCTGCCTGGCTGTGGTCTCCATGAAAGGCACTGGCTTGCCTCATCCTACCCCAGGCCAAAGCACCACCCAGAGCACCTTACGGCTAAAGGGTCCTATCCACTGCCAAGTTCACCCATTCTCACGCCATCCCTGGGCAATCTCTGGGACTACCAGATAATTGGATCTTGGAATACCTTCTTAAGGCAGGATGGGACAGGCGTCCTAAATGTTTAGAAGAGAAGGCCATTCGCCACCACGCCTCCAGATATCTCCAGGCCAGCACTGTCTCCCCCTCCGATTTCCACATCTCACCCTCCATGCCCATGACTACGTCCCACCGCCATCCCATTCTTGCTTCATGCTTAGACCTTTTCACCTACAGTTCTCAACAACATCCAACGGGGCCTCATATGGTGTGGCCTGCCCTTCATTGTTTTGTTTTTGTTTGTTTGTTTGTTTGTTAATCCTCACCTGAGGATAACTTTCCATTGATTTTTTTAGAGAGAGTGGAAGGGAGGCGGAGAAACAGAGAGAGAAACATGGGTGTGGGGGAGACATCGATTGGTTGCCTCCTACACACCCCCACACTAGGGTGGGGATTGAGCCTGCAACCGAATGCATGGGAATCAAACCTGGGACTCTGCAGTCCTGGGACCCTTCAGTCTGTGGGCTGATGCTCCATCCACTGAGCCAAACCAGCTAAGGCCTACCCTTCATTGTTGACAAGCCTGGACACACAATTTTCCTGGATCCCCTATCACTCTCACCCACCCACCCTTACTTCAAGCTTCCAAAATACTTTTTTTTTTTTAAATCCAATATTCACCAAGCAAACATTCTGCCAGTCTTTCTCTGCACTCAGCCAGCCCTCTGCTCTCCTCTTCCACTCTGGTCAGCAGGTGAGGAGGGCCCTTCTGCCCACAAAGCCCCCCAGAATTCCTCAGAGACCCCTTGTCATCTGGTCATCAGTTGTTTCTGAAAACCAGCGCTGAGCCAGCAGGGGCATCTATGGACGGAGCTCTGAGAAAACCATTTTTCTGGTTTGGGACCTCACCCACCAGGATTCCGTTAGCTGCCTTTGTTGTCCAAGAATCTGAGAGAGGAATCCTTCCCGGAGGTAGGAGGGGTGATTGAAACGGAGGAGAGAATAAAAGCTTTTAGGCCTGGTCCGTCCCAGCCAAGAACGGCCTCGGAGCTTTACAAGTGCTCACAGGACCGTCAGAGGGAAGCCGGCGCCTGGAACTCTGTTTGTTGACTCGGTGAAGTCCTCCATCTCAGGGTGATCGCCACTGAAAACATCTCCTCTATCTGGAATCTTTTCTATAACGGACTGCACAATTACTTCATTCATCTCCTCCTAGGAATCTGTCACCAGATCCACAAGCTGCCTTCGCCAGCAGGCGGGGCAGGATACCAACTTGCCCCAGCCTCTGCCCACTGAGATGAGCCAAGGATGCGGTTCCTGAATTAATAACGCCCCCGGATCTCTCCCAGGGCGTGGGTGGCATCCTCTGCCTCCCCCCGACCTGATCTCAGCCTCCCCACCCACCCCACACACACACACACACACACACTTACTCTCAGAAAGAAGCAAGGCCAGGAGAGAGGGATGGAAGCAGGAATTTCCACCTGAACCAATGTGCAGGGAGATTCCACACAAACACACAAAGGGCTCATACACTCCAGAAAGGAAAACTAACCTGACTGTGGGCCTTCCGTGTGCCAGAGGCAAGTTGTATCACACATTTTGATATTCACAACAACCCAATGAGGCTGGTTATTTACGAAGGAATCGCTGTGACAAGAGGAGGACTTGAAAGCAAGTCCCACTAGCTGATGGCAAGAACGTGGGGAAACAACTCAGAATCTGAGGGTGTGTCACCTGTCTCTGCTGGAAGAGGTCATGATACCCTACCCGCCTACCTCCCAGACTTGAGAAGAGGGAAGCAAGTCTAAGTGCTTGGTAACTGGAAAGCCCTTTCCAAATATTAGTGGGCTGTGTGTGACCCTCAAGGCTAGCAGGGCTTCTCCTTCATCTGTGTGTCCCCAGCACCCAGCTCAGTGGCTGGGACATCATCATCCCTCCAGGAGGAGGGAGTGGAATGAAGCAGTGCCGGACACGCCCCATGGAGGCCAGAGCGGAGACCTCCCCATGGCCTGGATGGGTGAAGGGCTGGGAGGAGTGGCGAGGAAACCAAGCATCATGGAACAGACCGCCCTGAGCACAGAATGAGCACGGAGTTCTGGGAGGGGGGAGTGGATAAGGGAGCCCGCTCCCCAAGGCTACTTAGATCAGCCAAATTCACAAACTCTTGCAGGAAGAATCTTGTGACCCCCTCACAAGAGGTGAGAGTAGCCGAAACCAGTTTGGCTCAGTGGATAGAGCGTCAGCGTGCGGACTGAAGGGTCCCAGGTTCGATTCCCATTGGGGGCATGTATCCTGGTTGCGGGCACATCCCCAGTGGGGGGTGTGCAGGAGGCAGCTGATTGATGTCTCTCTCATCGATGTTTCTAACTCTCTATCCCTCTCCCTTCCTTTCTGTAAAAAATCAATAAAATATGTTTGTTTGTTTTTTAAAAAAGAGGTGAGAGGAGAACTGAGACCCCATGCACTGAGAGCAGAGCTCACCCGTGTTGGGAGCGGGTGGGCAGAGGGATGATGCACCGTGGATGCCAGCCTTGAAGAAACCCAGTGGCTCCTGACAGAAGGCGAGTTTGACTGCTTTTCAAGGTGATGAGATGCAGATGCTCTAGGCAGGCTCTTGTGGGGGAGGGAGACGGAAAGTTCTAGATCGGGGTCCTCTGGGGATTTCCCACAGACCTACATCCATGGGAGGGAGTCTGTCTCCCGGCCCAGACATAAACATTACTATCACCTCCCCCTCCCCCGCCCCCCAGAAGCCACCTCTGCCCTCTGCCAAGAGGGATCTTTCCAGCCTTGGCACCCACCTTATCTGTAACTGTTTTCTGGCGCTATGGGCGTTCTGCCTCTTGTTTCAGGCAGGCGTGGGCCTGTCCCCTCCCTCGGTGTCCAGGGCCTGGCCAGTGCTCCCCAGGCACAGGTGAGGCCATGGAGGCGGGTTGAGGCCAAGAAGGGGACAGAGGGACAAGGGGAAAGTCAGCATGGCCTGCCCCCTGCCCTGCCATCCCCTGTGGAGAGGAGGTAGGGTGGGGGAACCCAGGCCCCAACATGGCCCACTGGGGTGCCAGACGCACTGCGGGTCAGGGGTCGAGTTGGGGGAGGGGGCGAGGAGTGGGGAGTGGTTTGGGCAGGATGGAGGCTCCCTCACCCCCCGCAGGAAGCAGACCTGAGGCCCCCGCAGCTGCACAGCCACAATGCAGCCCGCTCCCTCCCTGGAGCGGCTGGTGTGTCAGAAATCTGCCCAGGCTGTAAATCAGGCAGCGGGGAGCCTTCAGCTTTTCCTGCTCAGCCAGAGGGACACCCAATGCACCGCCCAGGGCTGCCTTATCTAGAAAAACGCGTCCCGAGTGTATTTCTCCCCCGGGCACCAAGGCGGGCCTGCCCTGCGTGGTGGAGCCAGCCGGGCTGCATCGATCTCGGCCCGGCAGGGGGCTTAGCGGGCGGGGGGGACCTGACAGCCAGGTGCCCTACGAGCCCTGATTCCACAGCAGCTGCGGGAACAGCTCCTCCCGGGAGGCCTCGGAGGGGAATGTTACCCTGATGGGTTGGCGTTAGCTCTCCCTGCAGTTGCTGCTGCTGCCTTGACTGTTCAGGGCGGGGAGAGCCGGAAGGTGCGGAGCGCACAGAGGCCCTGGGTCCCGGAGGCCTGCAGCTGGCCAGAGGCGCCCTGCAGGTGGGGGTGGGAGGAGGGGGGTGGACTGATGGCTGGCGAGCTTGAGGAGCAGTTTTGTTTGCTTTCACTGGGCCCCAGCTCCACCTCACTAGTCCCTGAACCTGGCATGGCATGCTGGGGTGCAGAGGTGCTGTGGGCGGGCAGCAGGGCCTGCTTTGGGGCCGGGAGGAGAGGATCAGGGCCCTGGTGGCAAGGAGCGGGGACAGAAGTCCATGAGTCACCTCCCTCCCTGGATCCTTCCCTTTCTCGAGATGTCTGAGCGATGCCCAGCGTGGGTGATGCTCCCTCCTTCCTTCCCTCCCTCCCTGCCTGCCTCTGCGCCTCCCCTCCCCGGAACTGCTGCCTCCTCAGCCCTGAGCTGCTGATGCTCTCTCTCTCTCTCTCTGGGTTCTGTTTTCATTCCAGGCTAAGGATCCGGTCGTGGGAAGCAGGTAGGAAACCATGATTCTGGGGGTTAAATGAAGAATTATATTTAGTGCTCACAGAAAGCCAAATATTGGGTTAGCAGCCAGGAACGGAGAGGGAAAAAACCCAAAGCAAACAGCAGAGGGAAGACATTCCTACCAAACAAGGTCCCTATTCATTCTTCCAGTCCCAGGTGCAGGGGCCTGCGGGGCTGGGACCCGCTGAACACGAGCAGCCTGTCTGTGTTCGTGGCTACGGAGAACCGTGTGGACCCCAAAAGCAGAGCCTACACCGCCTGTCCCCCCACCCCCGGACCCAGGGGAATTCAGCCCTCCCCACAAAGGCTGCCAATATCTCTACTCACAATAGTACCCACAGCCCTTGCCAGAGGTGGGCTGGGGGGACGGAGCAGAGTGAAAAGTTTCTGAATTTGACCTCGAATAAGTGATTTCACCTTCCCCGGGGCCTCATGCATGGAATGCAGGGTTTGGATTATGATTTCACAGGTCCTAACGTCCTATTATTGTGTTTCTGTCTAAAATAAACCATAAGGAAAAGAGTGTGAGCAAGCGTGTGACAGCAGGACCCATCTGTTTCCGGAAGAGCTCAGGGTGAGGTCCAGAGAGAAAGGGATGCTGCTGCTCGTTCCCCAGCTCGCCGCTTCCTGTGCCTTGGCCATTCACAAAGCCCACTTCTAGCATCGGAGCCGACTCCTCTGGAAACCCCGGGCTCCCCGGATGGGCTTATGGAACCTGCTCAGACGGCTACCAAGTCAGATAACAGCCTGGGCAGGAGGAAGGCGGCAACACCCGGCCTGGCTAACTGGAAAGCGGAGGAGACCAGAAGTTCAGGGAGAGATTGAGAACCGTGGAGAGAGAAAGGGAGCGGGAGGAAGAGACACGGGGCTGACCTCCTGAACATCGTCTGTGTGATCTCAGGGAAGGCGGTTTATGCTCCTGACTCCAAGACTCATTGGTATTCAGCCATTGAATTCTCTAATTATCTGCCCCTCTGAGGGGGACATCTGTAGTCAGAGTCTGGATCCCAGGTCATAAAGGTCATTTAGAAGCAGTTGTTGCTAGTCAGAGCGGTAAAGGACTGAAATCTGACCAACGCGAAGAAAAGAAAGACCAGAATTCCTTGTTCCTAGCCCTGTCTCTGTCTTTTTATTTCTCATACACTTGACTCACTCTACCTCCCAACCCCTAGTTTTCTCAAAGAGACCCAACCTGGTAGAATCTGAGCACCCACAGACCCTGAAGACTAACATTTCCTTCACTGATGAGTGCCCACTCCAAAGAGCCCCAGTCTGAGGGTGACCATCCTTGTCTCCCCAGACTTTAGTCCTCATAAGCAGGGACTCAAAAACATGCCTCTGTCAGGTGAGTCATGGGACCAGAACCTTGAGAGAGAACCTCCAGCATCAGCCCCTGGCACAACTGCAAAATAAAAGGAATTCCCATAATGCTCCTTCCCTTGTATTCTCTAAGCTCAGCAGGTTGTACCACCTTCCACCTCTTTTCCAGGAACTAAACATCATCCTGGACATCCATCCAATCTGCCACTTTTATGTATCTCCCAACTTTATCTCTACAATCTCAACAGTCCCACTATCACGATTTCCAAATCAGGTCACCTTCTGAAGTACTGGGGTTAGGACTTCAACA
The DNA here is from genome assembly GCA_004026805.1 of Lasiurus borealis. Taxonomy (NCBI): domain Eukaryota; kingdom Metazoa; phylum Chordata; class Mammalia; order Chiroptera; family Vespertilionidae; genus Lasiurus; species Lasiurus borealis. The sequence goes on along the minus strand of PVJN01030034.1, from coordinate 562 downwards.
TATGAATTTTAAGAAACAGATTATTTACTTAAAAGGTAAATTGTTTGCTCTCCATTTTCTCTGCTTCCCCCTTCCTCTGGTCTGGAACACAGACATAGAGCTGAGCCACCTTTGGCAATATAGATGAAGACCTGAGGAGATGGCAGAGACCCAAAATGGTAGGAGCTGCCAAGCATTCATTTCCAGGCTATGGATGAGAAGTACATTTCCATCTTACTTAAGCAACTGTATTTGGGTAGGGTTTTATTACAGGAACTTAGCTTTTACCCTAACAAATACAAACACCACCTCACTTTATAAGAATCTTAACTTTAATACCAAAACCCAATAAGCAGAGAAGAAAATTGTAGTAGAGCCATACCGATTACAATCATAGATACAAAGCTTCTAAATAAAACACTAGCAAATTAAGTTCAGGGATATACACTGAGTGACCAGATTATTATGATCTCTGAACATATAATAATCTGGCCACTCAGTGTATATCCCATATAATAAAAGGCTAATATGCAAATTGTCCCCTCAACTGGAAGTTCGATCAGCAGGCAGGCCGGCCAACTGC
>PVJN01030033.1:0-25397 GCA_004026805.1 Lasiurus borealis | reverse complement strand
CACACAAAGCATTCTTCCCATCCGATTCTCTGGCTGCTAAGGATAGCCTGGCGGGGGGGTGGGGGGGGGGAGACGCTCCACCCCAGGAAATCCAGCCTAGCCACCTAGCCAGTGGCGACAGCACCCACTGCTCTGGTGCTCAGGGGTCTGGGGGGGTGGGGGTTGGGTGGGGGGGCAGGGACCCACAGATGGAAAGGCCTGGGCAGCTGAGATCCTCGACAGAGCCCCACTGGGCTGAAGTCTTCTCTGGCCCTAGGGCCTCCAACTACGCATCGCCCACCGGCTCCCGGCATTGCACCAGGATGCCTGCCACACACTCACCAACGGCTCCATGCTCACACACTCCGCCACCTCCCTCCACCCACACGCCAAAGCCCAGCCACGCCACACACACCGGATACACGGAAGTTTAGCTCAGAATGGCCTCTGCAGGGCACGGGGAGGGGGAAATGGCTTCGCGGGGCTATGAGGAACATTGGTATTTTCAATGGTTACAGAGGCCTGCACGTAGTGGGTGTTTCCGTAAGTATAGGATGTTGGTGGGAATCTATTCACGGTCTCGGTCGTGAAGAAACAGTTTTTAAAACACAGCAGGTGGGGCCCTGAGTAGATATAAAAAAGAACCCCCTAGTTGAGACCAGTTTGGCTCAGTGGATAGAGCGTCGGCCTGCAGACTGGAGGGTCCCAGGTTCGATTCCGGTCAAGGGCATGTACCTTGGTTGCGGGCACATCCCCAGTAAGAGGTGTGCAGGAGGCAGCTGATTGATGTTTCTCTCTCATCAATGTTTCTGACTCTCTAACCCTCTCCCTTCCTCTCTGTAAAAAATCAGTAAAATATATATTTTAAAAAAAAACTAGCAGGAATGGGGCAGGAGACGGCGTTTCTGTGGCCAGCTGAGAGTCACAGAGGCGTCTACAAATGGACTCTGCTTTCCTGTCACACCTGCTGGAGGTGGCTGACTACACGAAAGGGCTCAGGTGAGGCTGGGAAGGCCACCTCAGCCACCTGTCTCGGCTCACGCCCACCTGTCCTCCAGCCTCGTGGCCCGAGGTGGCAAGGCCTGCCCACTCTCTCAGCACCTCCTCTGCCTGTCATCACCCATTTTGGCTCCTCCCGCTCTTGTCCCACAGCCTGCTCTTCCTACCTGGCCTACCCAGCCACCCAAACGCACCTACTCCGGGAAGCCTGCCCAGATCTCTTGGCCTCTGGCTCTCCCTCTTTCAGACCGCCCCCCTGCACTCGGGTAAAGTGCTGGCACCGGACTCATGTGTACCTGGGGCCTCTGCCTGATGATTCCTTGAGGGGAGAGGCCCTTCAGGCAGAAAGCAGCCCCCAGAGTCTGAACTGATGGGAGAGGGGAGGGGAGGGGACAGTGGAGGCCAAGAAACCAGAGAAACCTCAGCACCACTCAGCCCTGGAAACAAGCGCTCCTCCCGAGGTTCCCCGCCGCCGCCGCTGCCGCCACCGCCACCGCCATCCCCGGCCCCGCCTACGCCCCTCGCCCACTGCGTCTCGGTTGCTTCCCATCTGGTCCGCCATCTGCGGCCACCTGCCCCCTCTGCTATTGTCCCCCAGCCCCAGCAGTTAACCTGCTGCTCTCCCCTTGCTTTTTGTCCCTCTCCCCTGCCTTGACCGGGGTCACCTCCCAGGTGAAGGTGGGAACAGGGGTGGGTGGGAGGTGCATGACTGCCTGGGGCGTGCTCCTGGGCCTGGCCTCGGACCCCAGGAATCACTCCCTGCGCCCAGAGCCCCCGCCAGCCACACCTGGAAAAGGGCCAGGTCCCCAGACGGTGGCAGAATCAGACTCCAAGTCTCTCTCTCTCTCCCCTGGCAGATGTGCCCGTGGAGTTGGCGGGCCTGCGGGAGCTCCTGGGTGCCCGGCAGAGTGAGAGAGGCCACAGGAGAAGGCGGGTCCCCAGGAGGACAGCCAGCCGCCCGGGCCGGGCCAGCTGCAGCCAGTGGACACCAGAGAAAGGAAATCAGAGAGGCAGCCACACCGAGACCAAACCCGGGGAGAGACAAAGGCCCAGGAAAAGAGCCAGCAGACAGGGAAAGTGGGAAAAGGAGGAGAAACCAACTCAGGAGAAGGCGAGAGAGAGAGAAGGGCCCCCACGGGCAGGGCCGGGAAGAAAGAAGAGACAAAGAACAAGAGGAGGGAAACAAAGGGGCAGTGGGAGTCGATTCCCCCTTACCCCAACCTCCGTGAACTTTGGGGTTGCCGTGGTGACTGCCTCCAAGGGTCAGAGCGGAGGGGAGAGGGTGGGGCTAAGGCTGGAGGGTCAGGGAGGCCTTCCTGCCTCTATCAGAGAGGAGCCCAGGTCTGGGGCTCAGCCCTGAGAGGAGCCCCCAGGCTGGGTGGGGCCTGCTCTGCACCCATCCCTCAAGTGTCACTCGCTCAGGACAGGCTGGGGCGAAGACAAGAGGGAGCGGTGTCCAAACAGAGAGAAGGACCAGGGATACAGGCCCTCCAGCCTCCCACCCCCTCCTCTGGGAGGAGAAACTGAAGCTTCGAAGGAATGGAAGCTTCTCCGTGACCTCTAAAAGCCCCCGCACCCCGGCCGCCAGAGGAATGGGCAGGGGAGGGTCTGTCCGGGAAGGACCATGATTTGGGAGGAGCTAAAGCCAGGCCCTGCATCGCTCTCCTGCCTCTTCCTGCCTCAGGCCCTAACTCCCCTCCCTGATGTGTGTGGAGTGGAGGTGCAGCATCAGCCCATGCCCAGGGTGCTGCAGCCTGGGAACCAGGGGTCCTCACAGGACCCCAGCTGTTTTCCCAGGCCCTGGGGAAGGGGCTCTGCATCCTGGGGCTCGCCCCCATCGATGGCAGAAAAGATACAAGGCCACCCCCTCCCCAGTCCTCCTCCCCCGCCCTCCCCTCCTCCGGTCCAGGGAGTCTCCAGGCTGAGCGCTTGGCCAAGCAGCAGGAATGCCCCGGCTGGGTCCTGGCCAGGCTCCCACACTCCAGGACTCTTGTTCTCTCCCCCCACCACCACAGGATCAGGGGGGCTCTGCCCTCCAAGGCCCTCTGTCCCCGGCCTCATCCTGGTCCCCACACCCCATTCCCAGAGCCCAGGCTGGTCCCAGCCAGCAGGGATAGGCCCCAGTGTCCTCAGAACAGCCTCCGGGGTGACCAGGGGAGGCCCAAGAGGTCTCAACCTGCCCTGGGCTTCCCTGCAAGCCCCTCCCCCAAGCCGGACCGAACCAGGGAACCAGGGAACCAGGGCACCAGGGCCTCTGACAGTGGGGTCTGTTTGGACAGAGACAATGGGCTTCAGCCTGACTTCCTGTGGGAGCTTTGAAGGGGGGGGGGTGCGGGGGGGAGCCAGGCCAGGCCTCTCTGCCTGGAGGGGAAAGAATGCCGGAGACAAAGTCCCCCTCAGCTGGTGTGAGGCTCAGCTGGGAGCCAGACGGGACCCCAAGAGACCGGGCAGCAGGGTCCTGACCCCGTGCCCCGCAGCCTCGGCTCCCTATGAGATCACAGGAGAAGCCCGCTGGGCGAGGGGTGCGGGGGGGGGGCCCCACCGGCCTCTCTTCCCCTCCCCCAGCTCTGTGGCACCCCCCCCCCACACACACAGCAGGCTTGCACCCGCCCTTTTCCACAATCCCTGGGGCCGCTCTAGCCAGGGCAGCCTCACAGGACTTCCTCCAGCGCGTCACAGGCCGGTGGGCAGGGGCAGCCAACCGGAGCAGCCCAGCGCAGCCTGCCGCACCGGCAGCCGGGGATCCTGGGGCTCCTTCCCAACCGGCGTCTGCCTGCCCCCCCACCTCCGTGCCTGGCACCAGGCAGAACTGGGGGGCGGATGTGTGTGTGTGTGTGTGTGTGTCAGGAGTTCCACCCTGGCCAGCCAGCCGCCCAGGCCCCGCCCCCTCCCCCAGCATCACCTGGGCGCCCCTCACCTGACACCAGCACGCTCATGATGGCCTCCAGCGGCCGGTTGTTGTCCAGGGCCCGGCTCAGCCTCAGCTCCCCGGTGGAGGCGTTGAGCAGGACCAGGCTGAGCTCGTTCCCCCGCTCGAAGCTGTAGGTCAGGCTGTCGGAGACGTCGGGGTCGTGGGCGGGCACGCGGCCGATGGCGCCCCCGGGGAAGCTGCTGGAGCGGTTGGTGACGTAGTTGTTGAAGAGGATCTCGAAGTTGCCCAGGACGGGCGGGTTGTCGTTGCGGTCGAGCAGGCGGACGTGGACGGTGGCCCGGCTCACCAGGGGCGCCGACGTGGCCTGGACGACCAGCACGTACTCGGGCCGGTCCTCGTAGTCCAGGTCCACCAGCGCCGTGAGCTCGCCGGAGAAGATGTCCAGCTGGAAGACCTCGGGGATGTTGCCCTCCACGATCTGGTACATGATCTGGGCGTTGGTGCCCTCGTCCGGGTCGGTGGCCGTGACCCGGGCCACGGCCAGCCCGATGGGGCTGTTCTCCTCCACGAAGACGTCGAACTCGTCCTGCTCGAAGACGGGCGGGTTGTCGTTCACGTCCAGCACGGCGACCGTCACGTCCGTGGGCGTGCGGGCCGGCGGCGTGCCCTTGTCCACCGCGTACGCCCGCAGGACGTACTGCGCCACGTTCTCGCGGTCCAGCCGCCGGAGCGTCCGCACGATGCCCGACGTGGACTCGACGATGAAGTCGCCGTCCCCGTCGTCGCCCCCCTGGAAGGTGTAGAAGACCCTGCCGTTGAGGCCCGAGTCCCGGTCGGTGGCCGAGATCTGCAGCACGCTGGTGAAGGGGGGCGCGTCCTCGTAGACGCTGCCCTGGTACGAGTCCCGGAGGAACTGCGGGGCGTTGTCGTTCACGTCGTTCACCAGGATCTCCAGGTACGTGGTGTCCGACTTCTGCGGGATGCCGTTGTCCCGCGCGGTGATGGCCAGCGTGTAGGACACCTGGTCCTCGTAGTCCAGCTCGGCCTGCGTCGTCACGGCGCCCGTGTCCGCGTCGATGCGGAACTGCGGGAGGCTGTCCTCCATGAAGTAGGTGATGCGGGCGTTCTCCCCCGTGTCCTCGTCCGTGGCGCTGATCAGCACCACCGTGGTGCCCGCCGGCCGGTCCTCGTTCACGTTCACCGTGTAGTGGGAGCTCTGGAAGACGGGCCGGTGCGTGTTGGCGTCCGTGACGTTCACCACCACCTGCGCCGTGTCCTGCCGCGTGCCGTCCGACGCCGTGACCGCCAGCACGTACTGCCGCTCCAGCTTGTAGTCCAGCGGCAGCGCCAGCGACACCAGCCCGCCGCCGCCGCCGCCGCTCTGGCTGGTGATGGAGAAGCGGTTCCGCGTGTTGCCGCTGGCGATCTGGTAGGTGATGACGCTGTGGGCGTCGCGGTCCACGGCCGACACGGTCACCACGCTGGTGCCCACGGCCGCGTCCTCGTTGAGCCGCACCGCGTACTCGGGCTGGGTGAAGGTCGGGTTGTTGTCGTTGACGTCCAGGACGGTGACGCTCACGCTGGCCGAGGCGGTGAGCGCGGGCGCGCCGTGGTCCCGGGCCTCCACGCCGAAGCTGTAGAAGTCCACCTCCTCCCGGTCCAGCTCGGCGGCCACCGAGATCCAGCCGGTGCCGTTGTTGATGGCGAAGGGGAAGTCCCGGCCCACGCCGGCCAGGCGGTACTCCAGGCGGGCGTTGTCGCCCGCGTCCGCGTCGATGGCCTGGACGTGGAGGACCAGGTAGCCCAGGGGGACGCTCTCCAGGACCGTGGCCTGGAAGGGGGTGCTGACGAAGATGGGGGCGTTGTCGTTGATGTCCAGGACCTGCACCGTCACCAGGCCCGAGACGTTGGAGAGCGGCGGGCGGCCGCCGTCCTGCGCCCGGACCCGCAGGGTGTACTCCTTGGTGGTCTCGTAATCCAGGGGGCTCACCACGTCGAGCGCGCCCGTCTGCGCGTCCAGGTAGAACTGGCCGCGGGCGTTGCCGCTCATGATGCTGTAATGCACCAGCGCGTTGCTGCCCTTGTCGCGGTCCGAGGCCGTGACCCGGAGCACGGGGGCCCCGGGAGTCACGTCCTCCCGCACCTGCACCACGTAGCGCTTCTCGCTGAACTGGGGCGCGTTGTCGTTGTCGTCCTCCACGGACAGGAACACGGAGGCCGTGGCGCTGCGGGGGCCCGGGTCCCGGCCCTGGTCGCTCGCCTCCACCGTCAGCTGGTAGGATTCCACCTCCTCGCGGTCCACGGGGCCGCGGGTGCGGATCACGCCCGAACGGGGGTCGATCTCAAAGACGTCCGAGGAGGGGCCGCCCCCCGGGCCCCCCTCGAGCAGGCGGTACAGGATGTTGGCGTTGGGGGGCGCGTCGCCGTCCGTGGCCCGGACCGTGAGCACCTCGTAGCCCACCTCCAGGTTCTCCCGGAGGCTCTCCTTGTACTCCTGCTGCTCGAACACGGGGTCGTGGTCGTTGGTGTCCGTCACCAGGATGGTGAGCGTGGCCAGGGCGCTGCGGCGGGGCACGCCGTGGTCCTGCGCCGTGACCCGGAACACGTGGGTGCTCTTGGTCTCCCGGTCCAGCTCCTCGGCCGTGGTGACGGCGCCCGTGATGGGGTCCAGGGCGAAGAAGTGGTTGGAGCGGCTGTCGAAGAGGGCGTCCATGGTGTACTCCAGCCGCCCCGCCTCGCCCTCGTCCGGGTCGATGGCCCGCAGGGCGGCCACCGGCGTCCCCGCCGGCTGGTTCTCGGGCACCGTGGCCTGGTAGCTGGGGGGCTGGAACTGGGGCGCCGTGTTCACGTTCCTTTTCCGACGCCCGCCGGCGGGCTCCTCGGAGGAGGAGGCGGCGGCGGAGGACGGTCCCTCCTCGGCCCCGAGCCCCGGGGTGGGCGCCAGCCGGCAGGACTGGCATCTGAGCCGCGGGGCCTTCAGGCACGGGTGCTCGTGGGGCAGGGTGAGCCGGCCCTGGGGGGAGAGGTGGCCCCCGATGCCCAGGAGGCGACAGCTCCACGGGCAGCCTTCGGGGGCCGGCGGCAGGGGGATGTGGGCCCCGGGTTCCGGGCACCAGACCCTCAGCCCATCGTGGTGTGGCACCAGATGGCCGGTCAGCTCGGTCCCCGCCTCCCGGCAGCGGCTCGTGTAGAGCCAGAGGTTCGAGGCCGAGGCCGGACAGAGCCAGCCCGCCGGGGCGCAGGCCCCCGAGGAGCCGCGTCCTCCGGTCCCCAGGGAACGGCAGGGCCCCACTCGGTCTCCCAGGAGCGGCGGCAGCAGCAACAGCAGCAGCAGCAGCAGCCACGGCAGCGGCGGCGGCAACAGCGGCAGCGGCGGCGGCGTGGGAAGGGGGGCGCGGGCCGCCCGGCTCCGCATCGCTCCCTCGCTCCCGGCCGGGCCGGGGTCAACGGCGGCGGCGGCTTCTCCTCCGGCTCCTGCCGGCCCCGCCGCGCCTCATGCCCGGGCCGGGGCGCTGGTCCCCGGGGGCCCCGCGTGCGCCCCGCGGGGCCTGTGCTTTGGTGCCTCGGCGGGGCCGGCGCGGCGGCGGCGTCCTCCGATGCGCTCGGGTTCCCACCTTTTCCCCCCTCACCCCGCGAGCCGGGCCCGCGCCCGGGGCCACCACGACCGACCACCCCGGCTTGGGGTGTGGGGGCTGCGTCTCCACTTGCGCGCCCCGCTTCTTCCCACCTGCGCGCCCCAGGCCCTGCCGCCGGCCGCTCCGATCGCCTCCGCCGCGGCGAGGATCGCCCACCTGCGCCCCCGGGGAGCTGGTCCCCCGGACGCCGCCGCCCCCGACGGCCCCGCGCCGCCCGCCCGCGCCTCGCGTCCCCGCCGCGGCTGCTGCTGTCGCCGCGGCCCCCGGCCTAGCCCCGCGCTCGCTCGCCTCCCCGGCGGGCCGGCGAGGTCTGCAGAGCGGCGGCGGCGGCGGCGGCTCATTACCATAGACCTGCTCGCGCCGCCGCCGCCTTAAAGCGGCGACGCCAGCCGCACCGAAGCGGGTGGGCCCCACCCAGGGATGGATGCTCTGAGCTGCTGGCTGCCCAGAACCCATCTCCCTCCCACCGCCCAGCGAGGAATCCACCATCGGGAGCCAGAGAGCGAGCAATCATAATAGTGGCCCTTACTCTAGGTAGGCTTAGAGGTTTTCCAAACATTTTAAAAAATTTATATATATATGTATTTTTTTAAATATATTTTATTGATTTTTTTCACAGAGAGGAAGGGAGGGGGACATCGATCAGCCTCCTGCATGCCGCCCACTGGGGATGTGCCCGCAACCAGGATACATGCCCTTGACCGAAATCGAACCCGGGACCCCCCAGTCCGCAGGCTGACGACGCTCTCTCCACTGAGCCAAACCGGTTTCGGCTTAAATATATTTTATTGATAGTTTACAGAGAGGAAGGGAGAGTGATAGAGAGTTAGAAACATCCATGGGAGAGAAACATCCATCAGCTGCGTCCTGCACACCTCCTACTGGGGATGTGCCTGCAACCAAGGTACATGCCCTTGACTGGAATCGAACCTGGGACCTTTTAGTCCGCAGACTGACGCTCTATCCACTGAGCCAAACCGGTTTCGGCAGGCCAATAGTTTTCAAACGTTGATTTAGCAGTAGAATCCTTTTTTTTTTTTTTTACCCAAATACAGTGGTACCTCGAGATATGAGTTTAATTCGTTCCGTTACCTTGAGGTGTGGGAAACTATGAGACGTTCGAGTCGAGGTAAACTGGTGGGTCATGTGCAGCCGGTGGATCTGTGCGATGACTCCTATCTCAACTGTTGCTCGTATTTCAAAGCAAAAATCACTCGCTCAACGGCTCGTATCTCAAAAATCTCGTATGTTAGGGCACTCGTATCTCGAGGTACCACTGTAAAATATCAAGTAGAAGCTCCAAATATGAAACAAGTAAAGGTAGGGTTGGAGGGTTCACTGCTCCTCGACCAAGAAATCCCTTGGCCCCCAAGTGGAATCGGAGGGTCTGGAAGGACCCAGTTTGGAAACGCATGGGACCAACTGCCAATGCCGTACTCTGGTCACAAAAGAGGAGCCAAGAATCCCCTCACAGCACCCCCCACCCCCGCCCCAGGCTCAAGGAACTTCCGTGTGACCCACACAGCGATGCCAAGAAGGAGAAATCAGCTTTTGCTCCTTCTCCCCAGGAGGAAGGAAAGGCAACCGGCCTTGAGACAGGGAGAAGGTGACATTCCTGGCGATGGTGACGGGCAGGAGAATCGCCTTTCCTTGAACCAAAATGAACTTCTGTCATCCCGTCAAGGCCAAGGGCAGCTCCCGAGACAGAGAGGTGGCTCGCCTCCCAGGACTTCCTTTGACTTTGTGGTTTGGGTGGGTCTAGGGGCTGCGTGGGCATTTTGCTCTCGCCCTAATAGCCATGTGGCTCGGGGAGAATGCTCGGAAATTATACCATCTGCTAATTACCCTTTGAGTCGGGGTTGGGTAATGAGACTCATTTCTGCCCAAGCCAACACCTGGGGAGACTCAGCTCTGGGTTCTCTCTCCCCTTTTGTGCTAAAACGAGCTCCTGGGTGCGAGCGAGCAGCGGCCTCGGCTCTCTGATCAGGGAACATTGTTTGGGAGCCGAGCACCAAGGCAGGGGGTGCCTGGGCAGGCAGGACGGGGGCAGGAGGGGCCCTTGCAGGTGAGTGGCCTTCCTGCCTGAGGGCAGACAGGTTGAGGGATGCAAGGAACCCCTTCCTTCAGCTCCCAGCACGCTGGGCAAATAGTCCTTAATCCTCTCCCCACCCTGTCCCCGGGGCCACGGGCCAGAGCTGCCTCCTCCAGCCACTCTCACCTGCTCAGCTATTTCCACTCCTCAGAAGCAGGAAGGAAACTTCCAAGTCTTCAGTTTACACTTCCCTGAGTCTCAAACTAGGGCTTGCCCTGGTGGTGTCCTCTTTGATCCCGATGGGAAGGGCTGCCCACTTCATGGAACTTTCAGCTATAAGGATTATAGCTACACTAATAAAAGGGTAATATGCTAATTAGACCGGGTAACCAGACATCTTCTGGACATCGACTTCCTTCCAGACAAAGCCATGGTGGTGGGGGTGATCAGGCAGACAGGGGAGGGCAGTTAGGGGTGATCAGGCAGGTAAGGAAGGGCAGTTTGGGCAGGCAGGGGAGGGCAGTTAGGGGCCATCAGGCCAGCAGGCAGGCAAGCAGTTAGGAACCAGCAGTCTGGGATTGTGAAAGGGATGTCTAACTGCTGCTGCCCTGTGGGATGGGGCCTAAAACGGCAGTCAGACATCCCCCAAGGGGTCTCAGATTGGAGAGGGTGTAGGCCTGGCTGACAGACCTTCCCCCACCCCATTCTCTGTGCATGAATTTCGTGCACCGGGCCCCTAGTATATATATAATCTCAAAGAGGAAGGGAGAAACATCAGCGATAAGAGAGAATCATTGATCGGCTGCCTCCCGAACACCTCCCCCTGCGGATCAAGCCCACAGCCCAGGTATGCGCCCTGACCTGGAATCAAACTGAACTGGGACTTCCTGGTTCCTAGGTCAAGGCTCAACCACTGAGCCACCTGGCCGGGCGATAGCTGCTACTTTTATTTATTTATTTTTTAAAAATATATTTTATTGATTTTTTACAGAGAGGAAGGGAGAGGGATAGAGAGTTAGAAACATCGAAGAGAGAGAGACATTGATCAGCTGCCTCCTGTATGCCCCCCACTGGAGATGTGCCCGCAACCGAGGTACATGCCCTTGACAGGAATCGAATCTGGGACCCCTTCAGTCCGCAGGCCAATGCTCTCTCCATCCACTGAGCCAAACCAGTTTTGGCAGCTGCTACTTTTAAACCAAAAGTTTATGCGTTACCTCTGGTCACGTGGTTTCCTCCCTCCCTCCCTCCTATGGACTGTTTGAAGAGCCCGGGCCAGTTTTCTCGTGGAATGTGCTACCGCCTGGATTTACCCGATCGAAGAACCCCTCCTGTGTCCTTTAGAGAGGAAGGTTCTGGAGTCTGAATCCAAGCATGTCGCTCCCTTCCTGAAAACTTGCACCGGGCCTTTTCCTTGTGCCTTGAATGAAAGCCAACTTCCTCATCTTGGGCCACAAAGCCCGGTGGGGCGGGGGGTAGGGGTGGGGGGCTGCGGGCAGCTTCTTCTTACTCCTCCCCCGCCCTTCCCTCTGATCTGGGCATCCTGGCTTCCTGCCAGCTGTTGAATTTGGCAGTCTGAAAGGTTCCCCGCTTCATGGTAGGTAGAGCAATTTGTAGTTCCGTCAAGTATGTATTTGTTCATCTACTCGGATAACATCTGCTTCACCCACCGGCCAGCAGAAAGGTCCAGGAGCAGGGACGACGCTTTGCCACCTTGAAATCCCAGCCCCTGGCATGGCGCCTGACCCGAAAGAGACCCTCAGTGAATATCAGTCAGATGGATGAGTGGGTAAGTGGATGGATGGTGGAGAGGAGGGATCAGGTGTCACTCTGTTCCTGGAGCCACCATCTAGGCCAGCGGTTCTCAACCTTTCTAATGCCGAGGCCCTTTTTAATACAGTGCCTCATGTTGTGGTGACCCCCAATTATAAAATTATTATTATTATTTTTTAATATTTTATTGATTTTTCACAGAGAGAAAGGGAAGATGGACAGAGTTAGAAACATCAATGAGAGAGACATCCATCAGGCGCCTCCTGCACGCCCCCTACTGGGGATGTGCCCGAAACCAAGATACATGCCCTTGACCGGAATCGAACCCGGGACCTTTCAGTCCGCAGGCCGACGCTCTATCCACTGAGCCAAACCGGTTTTGGCTATAAAATTATTTTTGCTGCTGCTTCATAACTGTCATTTTGCTACTGCTGTGAATCGTTATGGAAATATCTGTGTTTTCTGATGATCTTAGACCCACAGGTTGAGAACCGCCAGTAGGGTCACCTAAGACCATCGGAAAACACAGCTATTTACATGATTATTCATTAACAGTAGCGAAATGACAGTTATGAAGCAGCAACGAAAATAACTATGGTTGGGGTCACCACCACGAGGAGCTGTATGAAAGGGCCGAGGCATGAGGAAGGCTGAGAACCACTAGGCAGTCGGACCTCTAGGCTCCTCTGTGGACACTCCTGCAGCCACTGACCTAACCACGGAACTGCATTCCCGACGCAGCTGCAGCCACGAGTCCCAGGCCTGATGTCCCAGCCAAGTTCCACTGACGTGCTCTGAGGCTCATTAAAAGATGGCACCGGTGCCCTGACTGGTGTGGCTCAGTGGATAGAGCGTCGGCCTGCGGACTGAAGGGTCCCAGGTTCGATTCTGGTCAAGGGCCTGTACCTTGGTTGCAGGCACATCTCCACTGGGGGGTGTGCAGGAGGCAGCTGATCGATGTTTCTAACTCTCTCTCCCTCTCCCTTCTTCTCTGTTAAAAAAAAAAAAAAGATGGCGCTCAATGCCTTAACCCAGTGATGGTTTCAACCACAATGCCCGTCCTGTTTGCCCGGGGAGGCTCACCAGGCCAGCATTCCATACAGATGCACGGCTTGCCTAAGACTTTGCTGAGATCATTTTTGGCTCCTAAGCGCAGAGGGGAAGAGATGGAGCCTGGGGCTGAGCAGTGAGTAGCAAATCCCAAAGCGACACCTTCACGAACTTGGTTGTTCAGTTTGTCAGAGCAGCCGAAGGGAGAGCTCTAACCCTGTTCTGGGCCGCTGAGGATGAGGAGGGTGGTCCGGGGTGACTCAGGGCGCTTGTTTGGGGTGCCTGAACCCCCAGGGGAGAGTGGACCAGGTAAGAAGTTAGACTTGGACTTTTGGGGTTTGCCATCCTGGTAGTGGAAAGGCTCCCTGTGTATGTATGTTGGGAGGTTGGGGGGCTGGAGCCAAGGGTGCATGATCTCCTGGATTGGGGGTCAGAGCTAGAGAGCCCGCAGAGAAAGCGCAGGGAGTGGCCAGCCTGGAAACGCACCTAGGGGCGGGCACTAGCTCCTTCTCCTGCCTCCATCGGCCCCGCCCCCTCTCTGCACCCCGGTATTCAGGCCCCCCTCCTGCTGTTCCCTCTGAGAGGGTGGAGCCCAGAATGTCCAGGAGGTAGCCCAGCCCGAGGAGGTGCCCACTGTTTACCCAGGAGGGCATGCAGCCAGCTGGGCTCGGAGTTGCAGGCAGGGCCAGGCCGGGCCGGAGGGACGGTCGCCTTCAGGTGGGGAATATGGCCAGTGGGTGTGCGGCTGTGGGAAGGGGTGGGGAGTCCTGGGAGAGCCAGCGGAGGACTCAGATCTCAGGGGCGCCGAGGGGGGTGCGGTACAAGCAGACCAGGGCTGGCTTGGGAAAAAAGAGTAGAAAAAAAAATTCCTTCTTTCTCAGGGAAGAGGGGAGGAAAGGATTGAACGCTGGTCTAAGTGGGTGCTAAACCCTCCCTTTTCTCCAGGATTCCAGCCACCCATCTCCGGAGGCCAGGACCGTCCCATCAGCAGTTCACATCCCAGCAAAGCCATGTCCCCGACGTTTCTGCCGGCAGGTTGTCCGGGGAGGGAAGCCCCAGGCCCACAGAGGGGGGACCCGGCTGCACTCCTAAATGCAGGGCTTGTCAGCCAGCCAATCAGAGCCGCGGAAGAGGGACTTCCCTTCTAGAAAAGGGGGCTTTCTCGGAACCAGAGGTCGCTGGGACCCCCGACCTCTGAGCGGCAGGCAGGGCAGGCAGGTCCGGGGACCCAGAGGAGGAGAACTGGCAGGGTGGGTGGCTGCGTGGCCGGGTCTCCTTTCCCGCAGGTAGAAGGGGAGTTGTGCCCCGGGTTTCTGCAACAAGAACCTGCCTGCAGCACCCCGCCCCGTGTGTGGGGGAGCTCTTAAAAGGGCAATGTCACAGGCAGCGGTGTCAGCCCCCCGCCAGCCTCCCCCATTGGAGAGGCAGGGCTGTGCCCCTCCTTTTGTGTGGATCTGGGAGGAGCTGTGGGGGAACCCCACGCTGGGAGGCGAGCGGGGTGGGGCGGGCCCCCCTCCTGGCGCAGGCTGGGACATGCAGCGCATTTCTCTGGGCCCATCCCAGCTCCGCCTGTCAGCCTCTTCCCGGGAGCCCGGCCAGGGAGGCTGGGGGGGGGGAGGTTGGGGGGGAGCAGGCGGGCTGGGGACTTGGGTGAAAGAGAGGGGACTCTCAGGGAAGCAGCAGCCGGACAGGTCCAGGGTCAGCTCCCAGGAGAGACTCCCCCACTGGGGTTGTGGGGTCCTGGGCGGCTGGGTGACTCTCTCAGAAGGCCGAGTGCAGGCGGGCTCCTGGGTCTCACATCGGATGGATGCCCATACAGTTGCCTGCTTGAGCATTTTTTAAAAAATATATTTTATTAATTTTTTACAGAGGGAGAGGGATAGAGAGTTAGAAACATCAATGAGAGAGACATCGATCAGCCGCCTCCTGCTCACCTCCTGCTGAGGATGTGCCCACAACCAAGGTACATGCCCTTGACCGGAATCGATTCTGGGACCCTTCAGTCCGCAGGCCGACGCTCTATCCACTGAGCCACACCGGTTCCGGTGAGCATTTCTTTCTGGCCCCTGGTGGTCCCTGTCGCTTGGTGGAGAGAGGCCTGGCGTCGCCTCTCTTGCCTGAAGCACCCAGACCTGCATCTTGGGCCCTCGAATCCCTGGGTGTGGGAACCGCGGGCTGGCGAGGGACCCAGGGCCGTGACTCACTCCACTCGGCCTGTGGGGGTGGTTTGCTCGCTTAGATGGAGACGGGGCAGGTCAAGGTGCCAGGGATGAGGGCATCGGCCGTGGGTGGAGCCCAGGTGAGCTGGGCTCGGCCCCAAGGGCTCAGCGTCCAGGCCAGGCAGCCGTTCCTAAACACAACACGCTGTCATCAGCCTGGCCTGCGGCTGCAGGGAGGGAGGGAGGGAGGGAGGGAAGGAGTCTGTTTTCAGCTCACCCTGGAGGCAGGCAGGACACACCTTCCCGGGATGGGGAGTCCTTTGAGAGCAAGGGCTGTGCCCCCTTCCTTCCGTGACCCCTGCTCTAATGGTGCTGGCACAGGGTGTGTGTCCATCCGTGTGCGCACCAGCCTGTGTTCTTATGACGTGCAGGGAGGGACCCCAGACACAGGATCATCCTTCCTTCACACCTTTCAGCGGTTTTTCTCCTCTGGCTTCCAGAAAGAGGGGGGTAGGAGGGATACTTTCTAACAGACTGGTGGGTCCATGCAACACCTGTACTCCGAGCTTCCATGCATTCCTGTTCACGGGCACACTCCCAGGCCAGCCAGTCCCCGCCCTGACCCAGCCGCGGGGCAGGTAGGGGGAGGTTGGCATGAGGAGCTGGGCTGCCAACAGCATAGGGCAGGAGGCTCTCTGCGTAAAGCAGCGGGGAGTTCCGGGTGCAACCAGTTCCACAAAATGAGTCAGGGGAGAAGAGGTGGTCAGCCAGTGCAGGGGAGCCGAGAGCTGGGCCCACGTGCCCAGGGCCTCAGGGACCTGGTTTCTACCTTCCCGGTGGACGATCACAGGCCCCAGGAGCTGGAGGGTAGGAGTGGGGAGCAGAGGGGCCAGCGGCATCGGCCCGTATGGCTAGACAGGGGTGCTCAAGTCCATGGGAAAGTTTCCATCTCCAAAGCCCAGTGGGGTTTTAATAGGTCTGGGTACTGGTGAGCGAACCCCGCCTCCTGCTCCAATGAAAATGCCTTTCTCCGGACCAAACGACCGAGGTTATAGGAACGTGAATTTCTGGTCTTTCTGAGTAAGCGCGAGCCGCTGGCTCTTTTGTCCACTGGCTCTGGCTGTGTGATCCTGGAGCCGAGGGCAAGAGGCCACGGCAGCCGAAACCGATCTGGCTCAGTGGATAGAGCGTCTGCCTGTGGACTGAAGAGTCCCGGGTTCGATTCCGGTCAGGGGCACGTACCTTGGTTTCGGGCACATCCTCAGTAGGGGGCGTGCAGGAGGCAGCTAATCAATGTCTCTCTCATGGATGTTTCTAACTCTCTATCCCTCTCCCTTCCTCTCTGTAAGAAATCAATAAAATATATTAAAAAAAAAAAAAAAGAGACCACAGCAGAGGTGGGCTGGCTGAGCCTGCCTGTGGCGAGAGCCACTGCGGTCCCCTTTAGGGGTGCCCCAGTTTTGACAGGGTTCCCGGCAGCAAAATTAATAGGACCAGCCCCACGCTCCCAGGGGAAAGCACGCACCTGAGCGCTCTCCTGGGTGCCCAGCTCCAGCGGCGAGCCCAGGGGGAAGGCTGCTGGGGACTACGGATGCCGAGGTGACTTAAAGGCTCCTGAGGGACGGGCCAGTTCAGAGTCTCCCCCCCCCCCCCATCTCCCTCACCCACCTGCATTCCCTCTCCCATAGGAAGGAAGGGGTGTAATCACGTCCCCACCCTCCCCTCTGGGACAGTCACAGAGATAAAAGAGACCATCTCTAGGAAGTGTTTTAGGCTCCAAGGAGGGAAGCACCGAACTCACAAGAGGTGTCATTAAAGCAAAGTGTTTGGAGATTGCAGATGAAAGGCAGCAGTAAATCAAGAGCCTTAAACATCCCTCTCCCCTGAGCACAGGGGCGCTGGCTACGGGACCACAGTGGGAGCTGCAAGGAGGGATTCAAACACCCCAATCCCCCCACCCTGCTGGCTACCTCCCTCCTTGGGGCAGCAACACGCTGCTCTGCACGTGGTCTCCCATTTTGGAATGACTGCAGGGAGAAGCAGCTGCGAGTAAGGCCCTGCCTTATGTTCTCGAATCTAGGACCTCTTTTGGGTTAAATATAGTTCCATCTTCCCTCAGACCCCACCGCCCCCCTCCCTTTCCAAAGAGCCCTTCCCTCTGAACAGGGGGCTGGGAGGCGTTTTGGATCAGCTGGTCTCTAACAAGGCCTGCCTTGCTGCTTGGACACAAGAGCGGATGTGTACGAGGGTCCCCGGCCTTGGTTCCACCGGTTGATGTGGCTGAGGCTCAACCTTCTGACCCAGCCCTCGCCTACCTTCTCCGAGGCTCTCTGACTGGCTACACGGAACAGCTTTATTTGGGAGGAAAAGCACAAGTGAGTGTGGTTCCGGGAGAGCTGCGAGCCGGGGGTGGAGGCCCCCGGCGGGGGCACTGCGGGGGAGTCCCCCAGCGCCCCCCGGGGAGGCCCCCGGCCTGGCTTCCTCGGTCCTCAGTGGTGGCGTCCTAGGCCCATGCGAGCGGACGGGAACAGACGGGAACGCTGTGGTGCGCCTGGCGGAGGGTTCCCGTTCCCGCAATGCAGTCAGACGGGGAGGCAGGCGATGGGTGGGTCTGTCTGGCTTCCCCGCCCGTGGCTCCGGGATCCCCGCTGACAGCACTGGGGGTTAGGGGGCGGGGAGGAATGTTCAGGAATCGGTGAGGGTCATGCTCTTCAGCCGGCTCTCCAGGGTGACCTCGCTCGCCGCCCCTTTGTTCTTGCTGCCCTGCTGCTGCTTCTTCTGCTTCTTCGACGGCTCCTGGTCGATGGGCGCCGGCTTCACAAAGGGAATCAGTTCCTGGAGGCCTGGAGGGGGAGGGCCAGCCGAATCACCCCTCGTTCCTCGGGAGCCCACAGACCTCGGTGGTGAGCGCCCACCGAGGCCGATGCCTTTGAACAAAAGGGCACCCACGATGGTGCCACGTGTTCGTCCCTCCCCCTCGAATCTCAGCGGCGTCTCCACAGAACCCCAGGCCTGTCCCGGCTACGTTCCCAGCTCTGCCTGCAGGGCCCAGCACCAGAGGGCAGGCAGAGTTTGGGGGGACTGTGGGTGACCAAGAAGCCGGGGTCTATTCTGAAAGGGGCCTCTATGAAGAAGGGTGAAGACTTGCCAAGACCGGTGTGGTTCAGTGGATAGAGCATCGGCCTGTGGACTGAAAGGTCCCAGGTTCGATTCCGGTCAGGGGCATGTGCCTTGGTGGTGGGCACATCCCCAGTGGGAGGGTGTGTAGGAGGCAGCTGATGGATGTTTCTCTCTCATCGATGTTTCTAGCTCTCTGTTTCTCTCCCTTCCTCTCTGTAAAAAAAAGTCAATAAAGTATATCTATTTAAAAAAAGAAGAAGAAGAAGAGGTGTGAAGCGCGAGAAGAGGAGGAGGCGGGGCTGGGCTGGGCCTCACCTGGCGGCATAAACTCCTTCAGCTTCTCGGGCACCACGATGCCCTTCTCCGTCTGGTAGTTCTCCAGGATGGCGCAGATGGTGCGGGTCGTGGCACACATGGTGGCGTTGAGCATATGGACAAACTCCACCTGAGCAGAGAGAGGGAGCAGAGTTCAGCCCTCTGCTAACTGCTCACCGGGGGCCATCACCCCAAAAGCCAGACTCCCCCACTGCCACTAGCCAATTTGGCTTCCACCCATTCCTGAGCCTTTGCTTGGAATGCACGGCCTATCGGGCGAAGTCCAGGGAGACCCCGCCCGTCTCCAGGAGTGGCAAACGAGGCCGATGTGGGTTCAGTATTGTGAGCAGAGTCGGGTCCTTTGAGGGAAAAAGAGAAACACTGCCGCACGGGCCTCCCCTTTGAACCCTTTTCAAGTCCCTGACTTGGCAAAGCAGGGCCTGGAAATCAGGTTTGAAGAGAGAGGCTTCCGCTGAAACCGGTGTGGCTCAGTGGATAGAGCGTCGGCCTGCGGACTGAAAGGTCCCAGGTTCAATTCCGGTCAGGGGCATGTACCTTGGTTGTGGGCACATACCCATTTGGGGGCGTGCAGGAGGCGGCTGATGGATGTTTCTCTCTCATCGATGTTTCTAACTCTCTATCCCTCTCCCTTCCTCTCTGTAGAAAATCAATAAAACATATTAAAAAAAAAAAGAGAGAGATAAGCTTCCACCCCAGACCTCCCTGGGTGAGAAGAGGGCAGGCATTGCCTACGACTTTCTTTGGAGCCACAGACAGCAAAGCCCCAAAGAGAAACGTTAGCATGACTTTGTAGAAGGAAGCCAGTCAGGTTTCCACCAAAAAGAATTCAGTCTTGCCGAAACCGGTTTGGCTCTGTGGATAGAGCGTCAACCTGTGGACTGAAAGGTCCCAGGTTTGATTCCAGTCAAGGGCATGTACCTTGGTTGTGGGCACATCCCCAGTAGGAGGTGTGCAGGAGGCGGCTGATCGATGTCTCTCTCTCATCAATGTTTCTCTCTATCCCTCTCCCTTCCTCTTTGTAAAAAAATCAATAAAATATATTAAAAGAAAAAAAAGAATTCAGTCTTGGCTCAGAGGAAGTCATTTTCAGGTTCCCTTTCTGATCTGGACAGAAACGCCCAGGTTTTCTTTCCTGTGATGCCAGGGAATATGTACTCCGAGGGCTGAGAGGTAAGACCCCCCCATAATGCACTCTGAGGGCTGAGAAATAAGACCCCGCCTCTCCCCCCCTCCCCTCTGCGCCGCTGCCCGCCTCCCCGGGGCCCTCCACCTTGTCCATCATCTTCTTGGTTTGCCCGTATCGGATTCGGAGGCGGCGAGCCTGGTAGTCGGTGCAGTTAGAACAGGACACCAGCTCGCGGAAGGCTCCCGAGCCCGGAAACCAGGCCTCCAGGTCAAGCTTCTTACTGGCGGCGTGATTCAGAGAACCTGTAAGGAGACACCCCTCGAATTCATGCAGGAGGGATGGGATTTCAGCAGGCTCCCCTTCAGCACCCCCGAAGAATTCTGCAATTCACCTCCCGGGCCCAGGAGTGAAATCACGCCCGGGGAGTCTTAGCGGCCAACGCTCCCCGGGGGAGGAGGGTGTGATCTTTTTCATGCACGTGCGCGGTTCACGGGAGCCCGGGAAAGGGAGGCCGGTACCTGAGACGATATTCACGATGTGGTACGGGATGCCCAGCGTCTGGTAGAACTCCTCGGCGGTGGCGATCATCTCCTCAAACATCTCCCACGACTTGTTGTCGTGCGGCGACGCGTAGACAAACTGTTCGATCTGCGGAGAGGGGCCCCGGGAGGCAGTGACAGTGGGACAGGGCCAGAACCAAAGCGGGAGCTACTCTTGCAACGAAGACCCATTCCTCTGCCGCTGGGGATCAGGTGACACTAAAGGGGACACTAAAAGGCCTGGGTCCCATGCCGAAACTGGTTTGGCTCAGTGGATAGAGCGTTGGCCTGTGGACTGAAGGGTCCCAGGTTCGATTCCGGTCAAGGGCACGTACCTTGGTGGCGGGCACATCCCCCGGAGAGGGGTGTGCAGGAGGCAGCTGATTGATGTTTCTAACTCTCTATTTCTCTCCCTTCCTCCCTGTAAAAGATCAATAAAATGTATTTATAAAAAAAAAAAAAAGGGCTGGGTCCCAGCAAGAGAGATGGGTGCAACAGGAACAGGTGCTTTTACGGAGAGCTGACCGCACACGAGCCAGGCGCTGTTCTCAGCGCCGCTCCCATTAACGGGTTTAATCCTCTCAGTGGGCCCGTGAGGTGGGTCCTGGCGTTTCCCTCCTTTGACAGCACAGAGTGGCGAAGCAAGCCGCCCGGGGTGACACGGCGGGAAGGTGGCAGGTTTGGCATTTGGACCCGGGCGGCCTGGTTCCAGAGACAGTGCTGGCAGCTACTCCACCAAACGTGCTACTCTTGCAACAGGAGGCAAGACTCAGGGTAGGCCGGAGGGACAGACAGATAGAAGGGTCCTGCTCCTCTCCCCGACTTCCCTCCTCACCTTCTCAAACTGATGGACTCGAAAGATGCCGCGGGTGTCCCGGCCGTGGGAGCCCACCTCCTGGCGGAAGCAGGTGGACAGGCCAGCGTACTTGATGGGCAGATCCTCTGGCCGCAGCCACTCGTCCCGGTGGAGAGCGGCGATGGGCTGCTCGGAGGTGGCGATCAGGTACTTCTCGTCGTAGGAGTTGTCGTCTGACTTCTCGCTGCCCTTGCCGATCACCTGCAGGAGGGGCCGTTACTGATGAAAAGGGCAGAGACCACAGGGGAGATGCGAGCGATGGGACAGGGGGAGGTATCTTAAAATTTTTTTAAAATATATTTTGATTTTTCTACAGAGAGGAAGGGAGAGGGAGAGTTAGAAACATCGATGAGAGAGACATCGATCAGCCGCCTCCTGCACAGCCCCCCCGACGGGGAATGTACTTGCAACCAAGGTACATGCCCTGGACCGGAATCAAACCTGGGACCTTTCAGTCCGCAGGCTGATGTTCTATCCACTGAGCCAAACCGGTTTCGGCATAAGGATAGGGGGAAGTTTCTTTAACCCCTGCCCGGGAGTGAGGAGGGGACACTAAAGTCAAGGGAGGGAAGGGGTCTGTCCCAAATGGGGTCCCTAAAATAGAGATGGGAGAAAAGCAAATTAAAAGGAGATTTAAAAAAATTATGAGACTTTTACTTGTCTAATAAATAAATACATTTGTAAATGGTGTAAAATAGCCAATGGCAGCAGACGTGCAATAAAACTTGGGCCGGTGGCTATAGAATGTAATCCACTCAACATATATTTGTGGGACATGCAATGCTGGGCGAAAGGGGACCTGGTCTCCGCTTTCTTGCTGCTTACGGGTTAGTGCAGAGGGGATCACCCTCAGCCACTCTGGTGGCCCGTGGACAAGAATGACCGTCTGAAACTGGACTTGAGCCCTCCGGCTCTCCCTGGGATGGCCCAGGGCTGAGAGGAGCCACCAACAGGAAGCCACATCTAGGCCCAGAAAAGCATGGCTTGCCCTAGGGAAGCTTCCGGTCTGGGGTCAGGAGTGGGAGGACACGAGAAGGCTGGCCATTTCAATAATGTCCTTTTGTCTAGCCACTCAATAAATACGCTTCTTTTTTATGCTCATGATGTTAAAGCATGCTTGCTTGCTTATTTATTTATTCATTCATTCATTCATTCATTCATTCATTTATTTGCAATGGCCTGATCGGGAATCGAACCATGACCTCCTGGTTCATAGGTTGGCACCCAACCATTGAGCCACACTGGCTGGGCAAAGCGTCCTCATTTAGACACATCAGATGAGCCACTGGCCACGCAGAGCTACCTAAGTGGAAATGTTACGTCCTCAGTCGCATCGGCCACGTGTTAGGTGCTCAAAAGCCACCGATCTGGACCACTGCCATCGTGGCAGGAAGTCTGCTGGCCAGCGCGGCGCTGTTTCTATGAAGTTAAACTTCCGGACTAGAGAAGGTCTCTGGCCACTCTGCCCCGCACCTCCTCACCTTGTAAAGCTCCTCGTCAAACTGGCTGAGCTGGGCCACCTCCTGCATGACCTCCTTCTTCATGAAAAATGGGGTGTAAATGGGAATGTAGCCCCGACTGCCCAGCGTGCGGAGGGCGTACTGGATGAGCGCCTGTTCCAGGAACACCAGGGGCCCCTGTGGAGAGACACAGCACTGCCTCGGTCTGTGGCCGGCAGGTTCCACTGGGAGGACTCCCTCCGAGCCACGGGGCCAGGAGATGTGACTACCCAGGGGCACCCAGGAGGCAGGAGAGGCACTGCACCCCAACAACCAGCTCAAGAGATTCTTACTGAATGCGAGTCCTGAGCAGACCCCCCCAGGCAAATTGTAAAGAGAATTCTCTTTCAGACACCAAGCTGGGGAAAAGGAGTAATGGCCCTCCCTCTATGCACTGGAATGTTTTCTTGTGCTAATTCTTACAACACTGGACTCATTTGCATAGAGTAGAGTATGCCTACATATGTGTGTATATGGACAGTATAGTTTGCCCTTGAATTAGGTTAGAAACATGGACCATCCCACCACCACCACAGTCGAAAATCCACCTATAATTTTTGACTCTCCTGCAAATTAACTGCTAACTATAAACAGCCTACTGTTGATCAGAAGCCTTACCAATAACATAGTCAACACGTGTTTTGTGAAAGTATCATATACTGTATCCTTACAGTATACTAGAGAAAAGAAAACATTATTTTAAAAAATCATAAGGAAATAAAATCAATTTAAAAGTCGTAGGGAAAATACATTTACAACATTTCTTGGGGGGGGGGGGGGAAAACCCACATATAATGAATGGGACCGGCAGTTGAAACTGTAATTCCAAAATTAGTTCACCAGGTCTTTCTAGAAGCCCTCTGTGAGTGCACCTGCCCTCTGTCGCAGGTAGCCTGGGTCTGCTTCTGCCTCGAGGCCTCCCCCCGCTCTGGGCCCGCTCACACCACAGTTCTGTGCACCCAAAGGGCCACGTACCAAACCTGACCAGCTCAGGGGAGGCCGGCGTGGTGGGCCCTCCAGGCTCAAGAGGCTGAAAATAACCACCGAGGATGGCCTGGCCATCAGCATTTCCAACCAAAAGCCCGTCGGGGCGAGTAGTCAAGTCCTAGGCTTGTAGCTTCCTTGACCAAGGTCAGTCTTGACCTTCGCCGAGCCCGTCTGCTGCCTCTCTGAGTCCAAGCCAACATCCCTTTGAAATGGCAGCGGCATCTCCTTCCCCAGGACTCACCCACCAGGGCAGAGACCACAGAACCCTCACTGTCCCCTGGTCCCCCAGTTTCATCTCTCTGTACCGGAAATGTTCCCGGCTAACCATCCTGTACTCTCCAACAAAATAGATGTACATGTCTCTCCAGTTTACTTTCTTTTTTAAAAAATATATATATATTTTATTGATTTTTTACAGATTGGAAAGGAGAGAGATAGAGTGTTAAAAACAACATTCAGCTGCCTCCTGCACACCTCCTACTGGGGATGTGCCTGCCACCAAGGTACATGCCCTTGACCGGAATCGAACTTGGGACCGTTCAGTCTGCAGGCCAACACTATGCACTGAGCCAAACCGATTTCAGCGTCTCCGGTTTACTTTCTAACCATCCCAGAGATTTCACCGCTTTGCTTTCTCCCACCTCCCAGATTTCATGCACCCATGCCCTCCCCCACTGACGCCTCTTCCTTTGATTCTAATGTATAAAGTGAGTTGCAAAAAACTGCCATTTTCCTCAGAGCATTTCCTAATTCCGTGGAGATTTTTCTTCCTGGCAATTGTCATCGGTTTGTTTCAAATCAGCTCATAAAAAAGAGATATTCTCTACCGCTTTGGACGTTTCTGAGGTGGGCAGTCCTTGTCGCAGTGGCTTTTGACTGTTACTTGTCTGACTGTCAGATTACACCGAGCTCCACAAAGGAGGGGCTGTTCGGATTCAGGCGGCAAACACACGCTCCCTGCGGGGCATCGCTCGCTGGCTTTTGTTCTGGGGACCGCCAATGGGCGCGCTCCTGCCTGAGAGACGGGGTGTCTAATTGCCAGTAAGTCTGCGGCAGAAAGGCGAGCGCAAGCGTGGATTTGGGGGCCTCCTTGAGTAGGTTCTGTTTTCTGCACTGTGTTTCTTTTTTTTAAAATATGTTTTATTGATTTTTTTTTTTCAGAGAGAAAGGGAGAGGGATAGATAGAGAGTTAGAAACATCAATGAGAGAGAGACATCGATCAGCTGCCTCCTGCACACCCCACAATGGAGATGTGCCCGCCACCAAGGTACAGGCCCGTGACCGGAATCAAACCTGGGAACTTTCAGTCCGCAGACCGATGCTCTATCCACTGAGCCAAACCGGTTTCGGCTGCACCGTGTTTCTTAAATCCCTTCTTTATAATCCCGTCCCCACTGGTTCCTGACTCACCTTCAGGAAGTACCCTCGACTCCCAGCCACCACGACCCCCTTTTCGCCTTCGAAGCCATCGACCATCACCACCAGGTCCACGTGCGAGTACTTCTTCCTGACCGTGCAGTCTCCCCAGATCCTCTCCACTTTGTTGTCCGCATCCTAAGGAAACGAGACGGGGAGCGAGAGAGGCACGGCCTCTGAATCCTACGGCCTCCATCTTCCCAAACCCCGATCTAAGAAGAACCTGGAACTTTGGGGAGCCCCGGCCTAACGCAAACACGAGGTTTTGGTCATCGCGTCCAGAGACCAGAGAAGGGAATTTGCTAGAGAATTTGTGCTCGGTAGAGAAATAACCATTTTCAGATTCCTAGAAAGGATTCTGGCCTTGAAACTCAAAGCATGATTGTCCCAAAGATTCGTGTCTCCCTCTCTCTCTCTCTCTCTCTCTCTCTCTCTCTCTCTCTCTCTTTTCTTTTACCCCTTTCAATGCTTTGTCCAAGGACACCTCACCCCTAGACAATCAGCCCAGCCTGGGGTGCCGGGGAGAATGTAGATTTTTTTTCCAGGCTCTCATTGGTCCCAGGGCCACAGGGGGGCGGGCTCAGGGCCCCGGGCCTCCGTAGTCTGCCACCCCGACCAGCGACCAGCGGAGAGTTTAGCATTCCGACCAGCGGAGAGTTTAGCATTCCGTTCACCGGGGAATGAATGGGAGAGGCACAGATGGGCCCCGCGCTGGCTGGGGTGTCAGGGAACAAAGGCCGGCCTCAGAGCCGCTTTGTGCCGGGGACGCTCCCACTCGGCTGGCAACTTTTATCATGCAGATTCCCCGTCGACCTGCAGCTTCTCAGCGGGGTGTGGGTGAGGGGGGAGGTGGATTTAGCAGATCCCTCCCACGAGACTGGCTGCTACCAGGGGCAACAGCGGAGGACAGCCAGCGGCCAGAGGCAGAAGAGATTTCTGTGCCTGGGAGTCTCCTACCTGCGGTCTCTGCCGCTTCCCCATCGGGCAAGGATCTGACGCTTTCTATTCTCAATGGGTGG
>PVJN01030032.1:0-25877 GCA_004026805.1 Lasiurus borealis | reverse complement strand
TTGAGCTCCATCTCTGAGGAACAGATACAAAGTGCTACCCTCCTAAATGTAAACTATTATATAGAAAAAAGCTTTGATAAAGTTTTAAAAATTAATATTTCTATTTCACAGGTAATAAATGAATACATTTTTCTTTGTCAAAGATCAACACCTTCTAGAATATGTGTGTGTGTGTGTGTGTGTGTGTGTGTGTGTGTGTGTGTGTGTACGTACTAGAGTCCCTAGGCTTGGCCCGCAATCAAGGCCAATCAGGACCAATCATGGCCTTCTGGCTGCCAGCTGAGGTCTTCCTTCGTTTCATGCCGTTCTCTGGTGGCCAGCACATTTCATAGCAAGCGGTTGAACTCCCAGTCGGTTAAACCCCCCAAGGGGACAATTTGCATATTAGCCTTCTATTATATAGGACTAGTAGCCTGGTGCATGAAATTTGTGTACATTAAAAGGAAATTAATTAGAGGAAATATTTTAATATTGCTATTTGCCCTTTGCCAGGGGCGGCGATGTGAGCCTCAGGTCCTGGGCCTGTTGCTGGGGTCTGGAACACATGCCTCATGTCCTGGAGCCTATTGCCAGGGTCAGGAATGTGTGCCTCTTGTCAATGGGCCATTGTAAGGGGTGGGAACGTGAGCCTTACATCCCAGTCCCATTTCAGGGGGCGGGGACGCAAGCCTCATGTCCCTGGGTGGCGCAAGTCCCTACCACCGACACCACAGTTTCCCACCCACCCGCTCCTGCTGTGCATGCAGCCTGCTGATCAGTCGTTATGTGATGGCGTCCTGACCAATTTGCATATTACCCTATTATTCGATAGATATATGTATATATATTTAGTATTTACTAATTTCTAAAGTTAATACCAAAATAAAAAGTATGTTAATGCTTTGGTTGGGTGGCTCAGACATTTGGAGCATCATCCCATACACTTGAAGGTTGTGGGTTTGATTCCAGATCAGGCCATGTATAGGAGGCAACAGATTGATTTTTCTCTCTCATTTTGATGTTTGTTTTCTTTTTCTCTCTCCCAATCAGTCTCTGTCTCTCTCTCTCTCTCTCTCTCTCTCTCTCTCTCTCTCTCTCTCTCTCTCTCTCCCTATTTTTCTATCTCCTTCTCCTCTCCCTCTCTTTAAAATCAATAAACGTACCCTCAGGTGAGGATTTAAAAACATGAGTAAGTTTAGAATCTGCCTTTTCTCTTTCTAGAAAAGGAAGCTTCAGGGAAACAGGGCTTTTTGTTTTTTTTGTATGTTCCATAAATCCAGTGCTATAATAGTACCTCACATGCATTAAACACTAAATAAATGCTTGTCAATTAATTATGAATGAATGAAAGATACAGAGTTTCTTTTGATTTTATTCTCAATCTTAATGTTTTGCCATGTATTCCACAAACCTCTCCAAGCTAGATATTTTATCAGTTAAGTGTGTATTCTTTAGAATCTTTTGAGTGCATTTACTTAGACATATTTTTTCATTGTAGAAAACAGAGGACATTCACTATTTTTCTATACCTTTACAAAAAGTAATATCAAATATTAAATTTTTTCCAGTCTGATGTATGAAAATAGCATCTTGCTTTAATTTGAATTCTCTACAAAGTAGAACATACTTTCATCTGGTGATTAAAAATAAAAATTACCTGTTTATTCAGTTATCTCTTAGAGTCAGTAGGGGATTGATTGCTGTACCCCCATGGATACTAAATTCAGTGCATGCTCAAGTCCATTTTATAAAATGGCATTTCATTTACATATAACCTATGCACATCCTTCTGTATACTTTACATCACCTCTAGATTATTTACAATACCTAATCCAATGCATATGCTATGTAATTAATACTATGTTATTTAGGGAATAATGACAAGAAAAAGGGAAAAAAGTCTGTACATGTTCAGTACAGACGCAACTCTCATAAGCTAACTATACAGTGTGCATCAGCAACAATTCAGCGTTTATTTATTTTTTGTATTTTCAGTCTGTGGTTGGTGGAATGTGGAACCTGAGGATATGAGTATTGACTGTATATCCTTAACCCATTTCACTATCAGATTTTCTTTTCTTGGTATTATTTTTGAATGAGCTTTACATATGTAATCTACATATTACTTCTCTAACATACTATATTAATATATATGGCAAATCTTCCTCAGTTTATTTTTCTTTTATTTTCTTTCATTTCTCAAGGGGACATTGTCAGTTTTTATGTAGTCAGCATTATCAGTCTTTTCCTTCTTGTTTTTTCTTTCTGTACCCATAATCATGGATATACATTGATAAATAATGCATTTATTGTTGTGAGTTAGAGATGAATTTTTAAACTCTTCCCAGCTCTTCCCTTCCACCCACAAAGTGGAAGCCTGTTGATCCAGCCCATTTGTTGGCTAGTATGTGCTTTTTTAAGCTAATTTGAAATGATTTTATCATGAATAACTATTTTGGGGTTGATTTTGAACATACACTTTGCGTACTATTGATGTTGTTTCTTTATTTCTGTGGAATATTAGATATATATAGCTTTACTAGAGGTCCAGTGCAAGAATTTGTGCTTGGGTGGGGTCTGGCTGGCCCTCAAATATATGTGGGCCAATCAGGGCCAGGAAGGGAAGGGATGCAGGAGGTTGGCTAGCTGGTCCCACTCCCAATTGGGGTGGGGGCTGATTGCGGGCAGGGCCAGCCAGGGGGAGGGGCCATGGGAGGTTGGGGGGGCCCAATTGGGGCTCTGATTGGGCCACTTGGCCTCCACAGTGCACATGTTAGTGAACAGTCATTCTGGTTGTTCCAGTAGCTTGGCATATATATATATATATAGACTAGAGGCCCGGTGCATGAAATTTGTGCACAAGGGGGTCTCCTCAGCTCAGCTTGTACCTTCTCCAATCTGGGACCACTTGGGGGATGTCCGACTACTGTTTTAGGCCCGATCCTGGCAGTCGGACATCCCTCTCACGACCCGGGACCTAACTGCTCACCTGCCTGCCTGCCTGATCGCCCCTAACTGTCCTCCCTACCCCCCCCCCCCCCCCCCCCCCCCCCCCCCCCCCCCCCCCCCCCGCTGGCCTGCTCGTGTTCTCCCCTCCCCTCCACTGGCCTGGTCACTCCACGCAGCCTGCTGTACAGTCATTTGGTTGTCCCTCACTAACCCCCCTCCTGGTCGCCTCACGCAGCCTCCTGTTCAGTCGTCCGTCTGGTTGTTTTGGTCGTGATGTCTTCTGGCTTTTTACATATTAGGATAATACCTCTCTTACTAGGTTTGATAGTTTCTCAATTGATTCTCTTGGGTATAATTTCCCCAGAAAATCAAATCATAAGTAACTTATGATAGACTTATGGTAGTTATGTCACCTTGTCCAATCTCTTACTTTTTCTACTTTTTATTTTTTATTTTGCCTAATGCCTTGACTGGTACCTCTCTTATAATGTTGTTTACTTCTAGTGATAGTGTATATATTTTTACATGTTTTAATAATACATCTAATATTTATTTCACTACTATGAGTGATATTTTCTGTCTGCTTCTTTTAGGTCCTTTTTATCAGGTTGAGGAAATTTTCTCCTATTCTTAGCAAAGAAATTTTATCATGAATGTGTACTAATCTAGTTTGTTGACTTGACTCATATCATTTTCCTCTTTTACCCTGTTAATGTAGTGAATTGCATTGATAAATTAAATTTTACATTTCTGAGATAAGCTTAACTTGATGTTTCTTTTTTCATGCATTTAAAATTTTTACTTAAAAATTTTATATCTATGTTAAAGTATCATTGGATTAATTTTTTTCTTTGCTATTTTTACTTGGTCGTATCATGGTATTAAGTAAGCCTTAGCCTACACGGGTCATAGTTCCTTATACCTTTCTTTACTTGGGAACATTTGCTTGAGGTAAACATTACTTAATCTGGATATTTATTAGAATTTCCATAAAACTGCCTCAGGTTAGTGCCTTTTTTGAAGATGTAAACTTTGGCAACTGTTTTAATATATATATTTTTAACTTTGGATATTGTGTTGTTGGGTTTTCTGATTATTTCTTGGATAAGTTTGATCATTTATGTTTTGTTAGGAAACTTTACTTCCTGTAAGCTTTAAAGCTTTTGTCATAAAGTTGTTTTTAGTCTTCTCTTCTAATATTGAATCTTTCCTCTGTCTTTAGTTTTTCTCATGTTTATTAGATTCTTTTATCATAATTCCTTATTTTTGTCTTGTTTTTTTTTTCTAGTGCATATTTTAAAATAATTCATTTATTGTGTTTTAAAATGTCATTTGTTACGCTCTTTCCTTTTTGATGATATGACAGGTTTTCATAGTTCATTGACAGTTTGGAATATTTAAAAATGGCTCTTTGATTACTCTTTAAAAATGTTTTATTATTGATTTTTAGAGAAATAGGAAGGGAAAGGGAGAGAGAGAAATATCGATATGAGAGTAAAATACTTGGCTGCCTCCTGCATGCCTTTACTGGGATGGAGCCTTCAAGCTGGACATGTGCCCGGAGCAAAAATTGAACTGGCAACCTTTTGGTGCACAGGATGGTACCCAAGCAACTTAGCCAGTCCAGCCAGGGCTGACTTACTCTTATGTTGCTTGGAAATACAGTGAAACCTCATTTTTCAAACATCTCTCATCTTGGACAAT
This sequence comes from Lasiurus borealis, assembly GCA_004026805.1. Lineage (NCBI taxonomy): Eukaryota > Metazoa > Chordata > Mammalia > Chiroptera > Vespertilionidae > Lasiurus > Lasiurus borealis. The sequence goes on along the minus strand of PVJN01030032.1, from coordinate 21,245 downwards.
TCAGTTTCATGACCAAGTTGTTCATAGAAAGATATCTTGGTTGTCAGATTAAACTTCAGTTTTTGACCCCACAATCCTTTCAAGTTGATACCTGTGTGATCAGTCACATGTCTCTCAGGTGACAAACACGGGAGAGTTTGCCCAAATATGAGTCAGTTTAATGCTAAAACTTGCTTTGTTAACATTTCAGGAAATTCTGCTATGAATATTTTTATTTTTTTGCTGCTTATTATTATTAAATACGTACAGGAAATCACCGTGAGTCCTAAGAAGTTTAGTGATTGTAGCAAAGTGAAAACGAAGTTGTGAGAATGATAAAGCATAAAAAGGAAATATAGTACTCTATATAAGAAAAGATAAAACAGGGAATTATTTGGGAGTTTGAAACAGATTAATTCAACTTATATTATTTCTAATGGGAAAAAATGATTCGGTTTCCGAACAAATTGCTTCTCAAACAGCCTTGGGGAAAAATTAAGTCTGAGAACTCAAGTTCCACTGTATGGTTTAAAATTTTCAGTTAAAAATTTTAAACTATCATTTTTTATTGCCTTTTTTAATTTTACTGTATTTAAGTTAGTGAATGTGGCCTGTAGGAATGTGTTAATATTTCTTTTGTTACATGCTATGTAATCAATCTCTGAGAATTTCATGTCTGAAAGAATGTGATTTCTTTTTATGTGGAGTCCAGAGTTCTGAATATCACATTTTTTTAGGTTAATACTATATCTATTAGATTGATTTGAATGTCTAATTCTTATCCTTCATAACATTATTTATATTACTTTTAATTTTCTAATTTTCTGAGAGGTATTTTAGGGTCTACCAATGTGAATGTGATTTGTCACTTTCTATTATTTCAATTTTTCCTTATATATGTTTAGGCTGTGTTGCTAAGTATACAAGAATCAGTGGTTGCTGTTCACTCTTGGAAGATGATTCTTTTTGGAAATGTAAATATTTCTTAATCTCTCTTAATTATTTCCTCCTTGATTTCTTTTTTGTCTCTCGCCACTGTTGCTATGCCTACTTTCTCTTTGCATTTGCCTGGTATAGTTTCACATCTCTAATTTTAAACCTTTTTGTATCCTTTTGTTTTGGGTGTGTCTTTTAAGGGTATGCACAAAACTAGATTTTACTTTTTATTTTTTAATTTAGCCTGAGCATATCTCTGAATAGTTGTGTTTCTATTTATTGTGATTTAAATTGGCTAGTTTTTAAATTACTAATAGAATGTTTTCATTTTAACTTTCCAGACTTTCATTGGAATGATCAAATATTTTTTCTTTAAGAAATAGATAGATATTTTTATTGATTTCAGAAAGGAAGGGAGAGGGAAAGAGAGAGAGAGAAAGAGAGAAATGCCAGTGATGAGAGAGAATCATTGATTGGTTGCCTCCTGCATGCGCCACACTGGGGATTTGAGCTTGCAACCTGGCGTATGCCCTGACCAGGAATTGAACCATGACCTTCTGGTTCATAGGTCAATGCTCAATCACTGAGCCATGGTGGCTGGGCAAATTTGTTTTATTCTTTATATGCTTTACTGCTTTGAATAGCCTACTTTCTTGTCCTATTTTGTGGTTACTTTTATTTACTTTTTTTAATTTTATTGAGATATAATTGACCCACAGTGCTGTATATAAATTTAAGAAGTGTGGCATAATGACTTGACTTACATATACACTGAGTGGCCAGATTATGATCTCTGAACACATAATAATCTGGCCACTCAGTGTATATCATATGTAATAAAAGGCTAATATGCAAATTGTTCCCTTGACCAGGAGTTCGACCAGCAGGCAGGCCGGCCAACCACCCATGTCCCCTCCCCCTGTCCAGGCTGGCTGGATCCCACCCATGCATGAATTCATGCACTGGGCCTCTAATACACACACACACACACACACACACACACACTGAATGGCCAGATTATTATGCATTCAGAGGTCATAATAATCTGGCTATTCAGTGTATTGTGAAATGATTACCATAAGTTTAGTTAAGATCCAACTTTTCATATAGATACAACAATATATTTTTCCCTTGTGGTGAGAATTTTTAGGATTTACTCCCTTAACAATTTCAAATATACCATAAAGTAGTGTTAACTATAGTCATCATGTTATGGGTTACAGTCTCACTACTTATCCTATGTAATAAAAGAATAATATGCAAATTGGCTGAATGGCTGAACAGCATAACAACCATCTGATGACCATTAGGGACTACACTATGACACCCACTGGTGCCAGGCCAGCCAAGGCGGGTGCAATGCGATTAGTTAGGGGCCTGGCCATTGCCCCATGATTGCCCCACAGAGGGAGGCCCAGGCCACAAACTGGTGGGCTGCTGTGGGTGGGCTGCGCCTCCCTCTGTGAGGGAAGCCTGGGTCCCGGGTGCCAGCAGCTGTGGCCAGAGGGAAGCCCAGATCCTGGGTGGAAGCAACCAGATGGAAGCCTGGATCCTGAATGCTGGCAGCCAGAGGGAAGCGGTGCTGGCAGCTGAGGGAAGGAAGACCTACTCTTGAATGAATTTCGTGCATTGGACATCTAGTTTATTTTATAATTAGAAGTTTGACCAATTTCATTCAATTTCCTCACCCCTACAAAACATTTAATATATATATATATATTTTATTGATTTCTTACAGAGAGGAAGAGAGAGGGATAGAGAGTTGGAAACATCGATGAGAGAGAGACATCAATCAGCCACCTCCTGCACGCCCACTACTGGAGACGTGCCCACAACCAGGATACATGCCCTTGACCGGAATCGAACCTGGGACCTTCCAGTCTGCAGGCCAAAGTTCTATCCACTGAGCCAAACCGGTTTTGGCCCCTACAAAACATTTAAACATACCTATTTGAACATGCTTTTCTAACACTTCTAGCTTCTCCCTAAATAGGAGAATATGAACATGCTCTTTTCATCCTCCATTATGTCTCTTGAGTCTCGTAGGTTGATAAAGACAGAAATTCTCCCTTGCATTATTATTTAAAATGGAAATTTGCTAACTCTTTTATGGATAATCACCCTCTCTCCTCTTCCCTTCCCTCTGTGTTTTCTGTTTTTTTTTTTTTTAAATATATTTTATTGATTTTTTTACAGAGAGGAAGGGAGAGAGATAGAGAGTTAGAAACATCCATGAGAGAGAGACATCGATCAGCCATCTCCTGCATGCCCCCTACTGGGTATGTGCCTGCAACCAAGATATGTGCCCTTGACCGAAATCAAACCTGGGACCTTTCAGTCTGCAGGCCGACGCTTATCCATTGAGCCAAATTGGTTTTAGCTGTGTTTTCTGTTTTAATCTTTATCTCAGGGGTGAGATATTTTTCCCATTAACTTTTAGAGACAGTGAAAGGGAGGGGGGAAGGAAGAGGAGGAGGAGAAAGGAAGGGGAACAGAGAGGAGGACGAGAGAGACATCAGTATGAGAGAGACACATCAATTGGTTGACTCCTGTTTGCACCCCAACTGGAGATTGAACCTGCAACTAAGGCATGCACCCTTGACTGGGAATCGAGCCCCAAATTCTTTGTTGTAGGAATGAAATTCCATAATCATAATAATAGTAGCTAACTTATTAGACACAATATGCTGGGAGCTATACTGGGTTATTTTACTCAAAAAATGTTATGTCATTTAATTAAACAATTCCTTTATAACAACCCTAAGAAAATATTCTTAATAGTTTTCTTGGTATGTTATTCTCCTGGAAGCAACTAATCATATTGCTCTAGTTATTGAAATTCATTGCAAAAACAACACTTGATCAATGGCTTTCTTACTGGCTTCCCAAACATAGCAAGTAAACAGTATTTTCAAGAGAGTGTGTTTGGCCTACCTTTGACTGTTTGTTATCTGGAGTGATTTCTGTTTTGTCCTTATTTTTCTGCTTAGTGTTTAGTCCCAGTTTGCCTGTACACGCAACATTTAATACACTGGTTGGGATTCATTGGTTGAGCTAGATATCATGGGTTCAGATTCTTTCCTTCTTGACATTTACTCTGCTGGGCATTTACTCTTTCTGAAAAGATAATGTACTTATTTTGTGAAGAGATTATTTATCAAGGTAATATGAAAGGGTAAGTAATAGTTGTAGGAAATTATACTAGACTAAGCTACTGAAGATATTACCTAGAAAATATACAACTTTTTAAAAGATATTTAGGATGGTACACTCCTGAACAGAAAAATTGTATGCTGATGGCTACTTCACAAACTCAATGTTTCCTGAACTTTTTGGAACTGCGACATTCAGATCTTTTTCTTAATTCTCAAAAACAAATTCTAAAGAAAGAATTTATGATAGTCATTTATTTAAAAAAATAAAAGAGCCAACAAGTAAAAATCACTTAATACATTGTTTTGGGACAATTAGTGCCTATTAAAGGGCTATTTTACCAGAATTGTTCCTCTTCAGACAAGACAAAATACCTGAAATGCATTGGAGATTGTCATGCATGTTAATTAAGTAAATTGCATGTTAGTCTTTATATCTGAATGTTTTATAATTATAAGTAAACTCAATGTGTTACCTCCTTTCTTCACAACCTTCTGATCAATAGTATGTTTTCAAATTCTTTTTAAAAAAGATTAAAATTACCATCAATGTAGTATAATCATTTCAATGTTTAACATACAAATGTGTAAACAAGCTCATTTTAAAACGTAATGGTTTAAATCATCAACCATTCAAATGGAAGATTATCATAGTTATTGACATATGACTAGGAAAGCTAATCTTTTCAGGAAAAATACTGACTTATCTCGGCTATATAAAGAATATATAACAACACCAAACAAGTTTCATTAGGTGGTGGTGTTAAATGGAACACCCTTTTTGTTAATTTTGACATCAAAGACATGGGTGCCTTTAATTTACTATCAATGTGCTGACATGTGCTTTCTGGCTTATTTAAAAATTTTAAGTAAATTTAAAACTCCTACTAATTTTTAATGTTATCCTGTTAAGTTTAAATAGTAATAACACAGTAAAAACAATGACGATATGATACTCAATCATACACCCTTATTATTGGGATAAGATCATATTCCCAATAATTAATGTACACTAATGTAACTTTTTCAGTGTTTCACAATTATGTACGTAGATTAAATCTAAGAACAACAAAAAGAATCAAATAATTTATGTTTGTTGGCTATTAAAATATTATTGATTATAAAATCATATGGTATCTGTATAAACTAAAAATTTCTTAAGGTACAAATAAGTAAAATGTTTATGAAAATATATAGGCTTTGAAAATGAAACTTAGATTACACATGTTAAAGTTTTGTTAATTGTTTTTAGTAGATTTTAGAGGACACATATATACTAGTACTTAAGTACATATATTTTTTAAGATACTATCTATTAAAGTTTAGGATGCTCTTTGGAAATTATGAAGGATAAAGCATCATTTCACATATATTTTGGTACTTCTAACAGCTAGCACAGTGTCTGCATAATAATCACTCAATAATTATTTGTTGAAGTGAAATAAAGGAAATTCCTCTTTGGGAAGAATTTACTGAAAAAAATATAGGTAAAAGCTATGTAACAACATTTAGAAATCAAACTTTCAAGTCTACCATTATTCATGGGATTTACAGATGAAACCAAATACCCAAGAATATTTCTTGATCCTGTGTTCTATGCTGTTCTTACACATAAAAATACAGATCTGTTTTTTAGAAGAAGTGACTCAAGGCTGTAGAGGGCAGTGTAAATCAACTTAAGTGGACTTTCTGGGTTAGTGAGGTGCTCTAGTAGTTGCTTTTGTCCAAATGTCCAGTTATGTTTTGATACCCCAAGTATCTGATGACAGATATTAGAATGGTCTCAGACTTAAACATAGAGAAGGATACATGAAAGGTGTATTAGAACCAAATAATTACCTAAATCCACAAAGGAACTTGCAATTAAATACTGTTTTTGCCCTTCTAAACTCTAGTGTCAAACCCAAGACCATTATTTGGATACTCTAGTTCTAAAACACTTTGTTTCAATGAACTTGATGATAACATTTTTTGTAAAGAATTTCCCCTCCTCTTTTAATTGTCTATATAATTTTAATTAAAAACCCCAGTTGTCTCTTCTTTTTCTCTTCCATTTCTCACCACTTTATGAAGGAATAGATAATTAGTTGTGTATAAAAAAAGTGAGTCATATTAAATTTAGAAAATATTTAATAATACCAGTTCATGTTTATTTGCCATTCTCTCATTGTGTTGCCAATATTCATGGACTGATTATTCAGGGTTTGCTTGATTATATCAGTTTTCTGGTACATAAGATATTTTAGGACTATTTTGCATTAAGTGGTATAGGTTTTTTTTAAAAATATGTATTTTATTGATTTTTTACAGAGAGGAAGGGAGAGGGATAAAGAGTTAGAAATATTGATGAGAGAGAAACATTGATCAGCTGCCTTCTGCATACCCCCTACTGGAGATGTGTCCGCAAGCAAGGTACATGCCCTTGACCGGAATTGAACCTGGGACCCTTCAGTCCACTGAGCCAAATCAGTCAGGGCTTCTTCAGTAATTTTAAATGAAAATTAATTTATTTGTAAAGTTTAGTGGTAGCAAAAGGAGTGGACAGGAAAGATCAAATAACTGAAGAATAGATAACCTAGTCTCCATAAGGACTTAGCAACTTGTGTGGTGTGGCTGTTGATGTTAAGGATGAATGTAATAGTTCTGGTATGGGGATTTACCTATTAAAGAGATGGTGTTCTCCCCTACCCTAAGAAAGAGTTTTCAAACAAAATCCAGTGAGGCAGGGTAGTGGGTAAAATACCTCAGGATAACTTTCATTTTTATTTGACACACTTGTTTTAATAAATTGGTGTTCAACATTCATCATTTTAAGTGCTTTTAGGTAAACAGTTTTTTGTTTTTTTTTGGTTTGTTTTTTGGGGGGAGGAGTGGGTAGTTCTTCTGCCTAAATAATTCAAGTTTCAATACATATTTGTTTGGCTAATGAATGTTCTTTCTACACAATTGAATGATAAAATTCCTTCCATTGCTTTGTTTCAAAGAATTGGCTTTTCTTTAAGATAACAGTATCTGGAAGCATGGCCAGGTACATTCACTGCACACTAAGAAAGAGACAGGGGGGAGTAGTCAGGAAGCTTGTAGGTGGGAAGGGTTTCCTGTTTCCAGGCAACAGCGAGGAGCTACCAAGGGAAAGGAACTTGAATATAAATTCATTCAGGAGAGGACATTTTACCACACTGCCTTCTAGCCTGTGAGGACACAGACTTGATTCTGGAAGAGAGGGTGGAGTTTAAACTTCATTTGTCAGTGGGTAAAGTTATTGTAAACCTATTTCTCATCAGGTTTTATATAGACAAAAACATAATGTCTGAGGGTCCAGGTTAGAATTTTATAATATTTTGAAAACAGTAGCATCTGCCTGTTTGCCTCCTATGTCATTTTCCAGAAGCACAGGGCTTCCTGTGGCTTCATTTTTCTGTCTGTCTGCTTAGAGAACGGAGAAGCTCTTGGCCTTAGAGCAGGCTCTTTCTCGGTTGCCTCCATCTGCAGGAAGGAGGGAGAAGCACAGCACACTGGGCTCACCTAGAGACGCTTCCTCCTCCCTCCCGTGGAGCCAGCCCAGAGGCTCACCCTGAGCAGATGAAAGAAGAAGCCCTCCTGCTCCTGGGGCCCTGGAGAGTGTGTGCGATAACCTGCCTGTGACAGCTTCCTCATCCTGAGGAATGCTGGAGGAGGTTGATTTGTAACGAGGAAGGGGCATTAGCAGGAGGCAGTTAGCTGATGGGCTGGATTAATCTTGAGGCTTTTGAGTTACTAAGAAAGGTGATTGTTTAAATACCCTGTTCCCAAGATTTTGTAACTGATACAGTAACTCTATAGATCTTGAGGACCTTCTCATTTTATACTCCCTTTCTTCGTCAAGTTTATGGACTGGTGAGAAACCGGAGAAGGATTACACATGCTAAGAGGTGTTTGTGTAGAGCACATGGATTCTTATTTCTCACTTTCACATTGTGTTTCCTAGAGTTGTTGAGATGAGCTACTTTTCTCTTAAAATCCACTTTTCATTGTTTCATTATACTGCTTATGTGTGAGAATTTCCTTCAAAATCTAAGTGAGATAATAAGTCTTGTAAAGGGGTGAGTGAGCACTCTGATGGATCTTGTGTTAGGATTTGCCCTGTGCTCAGACAAGAAGAGAAGAACAAGTACTATAGTTTGAGGGTTGACCTGGAAGGGTTGTGTGTTTTGATTGCTAGGTCTGTAGCCTTCTTTAGTAACTTGTCCCAGAGCTCTAGTAGATGCTGCACATCCACTAGTTAGTTACAGGTCCACAGAAAGAGCTGCCCAGATGCATAAGCACAAACAGGCAAGATCTAGGCTTTATAGTGAACCCCCCTTGCCATGTGTCTGAGGATGAATCACTACTTGAAGGGTCTAATCTGTTTCCTTATTGTCCTGTCTGGAAAGGTCACATTATTTAAGTGTAACTCCTGAGAGCCTGGCAGGTCTTTTCAAACAAATGTTGATGGATTTTCTGCCGTCCATCCCATCTCAACAGATTTCTTTATGCTTCTTTTTACATAGATACTTAACCCATGTTAAGGGTGGCTCTTTTATGACCAGAGCGAAGAAATTAGAGTTTAATCCTCATGTCTTATAGTTTGTTCTTCCCCAGATTGTGCAGCCAGCTTTAAGTCAGATGTTGACCTGTATCTCTCTCTTTTCCTCTCTATCTTCCTTCTTTACAAAATCTTGGGAACAGGGTATTTAAACAATCACCTTTCTTAGTATCCTGTGGGAACATTAAGAAAGTATCTATATGGTAGATTGAATATCTTTTACTATCATTTTTTATATAATTAATTTTTAAATCTAGTTTTGTGAACATGAGTTGGCAAGTTCTGGGATATTTTTGTTAATTATATAATATAACTATATTATTAATGGCAGTGGATTTTTCTCCCTCATGTAACTTTGGATTGTACTTTAGAAGCTCATTTAAATCAGTACAACAGATTTTTAAAAGCCAATAATCTTTCATGTAAAATTTGTATTACTTATGGCATTTGGATAGACATCTAATTTTGTCTAGTTCATTTTCACCACTTGATATCAGTTATAAAGTTTAATTTTAGATAGAGGAAATTCTGAAACATTAATATAATAAAAATAGACTCTATGCATGTATCATGCCTTCTTTAAATGAAAAAATAGAGTTTAGTTTGTGTTGTCTGTTTATCTTATTTTCAAAGACATTGCTTCTGTTTTACTAGCATTTTGGATAGAAGATAAATTTGAAATCTATAAGTTTTTCATTGTTCATTTTTCCTTATTATTCTCATTACTCTTTTTCAACATTATCATCCTTGCTATTTCTTTGAATGTTCAATATTATTATCTTCTACCAGCATGTTCATGTGATAATGTATATTAACAATTTGTTTTATTTTACTGAGGATTGAAAAGTAAGATATCCATGTGGGATTCAATTAATAAAGGAACATTGTCTTTTGATATCAGTCCCATTAAACTTTAGTTGAATTCTTAATAGGTATTTACCAAAAATGTGACTACTATCATAGGTATGCTATAAGAAAAAAAAATCCTCTTTAGTTGTTATCCATGAGTGAGTTCTGAATGAGTTTTGCTTAAAGAACAATCTGTGTTTAAGTAGGGGCAAATTTAAATCAAGGTTTAATTTTTTAAAGAAGCTGCTAAGTTTGCCTTAAAGATATCTTTAATTGTACTTTCACTTATTGAGCTTTTATAGAGTAATCATACTTAAGTCTAAAGTGTGGGCTGGATAAAAGAAATGTAAGATCTTTCCCCTGCATCCTAGGAATGGAATAGTCTTTCCCCATTTCTCTTGAAATTATTTTTGGTGATACAGGCCAATCTCTTTCAGGATTTCCATACTCAGGAATTCCATTTTTGTGATCCTTTATTTGTGCCTTGCTTCTACCAAGTTAGAAGTGAACAGGATCATATTTTCTCCACTCTTCTGCTATCAATGTTTTTCTGCAGTAAAGAAAGCTGTTGCCACATAACTACTTGGGCAAAGCACTGCAGGGCCTTCCAGTGCTTTGCCCAAGTAGACAGATAATGCTTGTAGAATTAAGCCAGCCTTTGTAAAAAGTAGCTTGGAGGATGGAATTATATTCCAATTAAGTGTTTTGCTAATTGGTATCTGTTAGGGACCTGAACTGCTGATGTTCAGTTTGTATACATTGCCTATGTCCTCAGTATTTAGTATCCTTATTATTTTTTTTTAAATTAAATATTGTTCAGATTATTACATTTGTTTCTCTCTTTTTTTCCTTCATAGCTCCCCTCCACCGGCTCTCACCCCTCCCTCTACTCTTACCTCCCCCTGCATTGATCTCATCCATAGGTGTATGATTTTTTGTCCAGTCTCTCCCTGCACCCCCCCTACCCCTATCCCCCTGAGAATTGTCAGTTCACTCCTATTCTATGCTCCTGATTCTATTGTATTCACAAGTTTATTCTGCTCATCAGATTTTTAATTCACTTAACTTTTAAATTCATTTGTTGATAGATATATATTTGTTGTTCATAATTTTTATCTCTACCTTTTTCTTTTTCCTCTTCTTAAAGAGTACCTTTCAGCATTTCATATAATACTGGTTTGGTGTTGATGAACTTCTTTAGCTTTTTCTTATCTGTGAAGCTCTTTATCTGCCCTTCAATTCTGAATGATAGCTTTGCTGGGTAGAGTATTCTTTGTTGTAGGTTCTTGCTATTCATCACATTGAATATTTCTTGTCACTCCCATCTGGCCTGTATCATTTCTGTTGAGAAATCAGCTGACAGCGTATGGGTGCTCCCTTGTAGGTAATGAACTGTTTTTCTCTTGCTGCTTTTAATATTCTCTCTTTGTCTTTTGCTCTTGGTATTTTAATTATGATGTGTCTTGGTGTAGTCCTCTTTGTATTCTTTTTGTTTGGGGTTCTGTGTGCTTTCTGGACTTGTAAATCTATTTCTTTCACCAGGTGGGGGAAGTTTTCCGTCATTATTTCGTCTAATAGGTTTTGAGTATCTTGCTGTCTCTCTTCTTCTGGCACCCCCACAATTCTGATGTTGGTACGCTTGAAGTTGTCCCAGAGGATCCCCACATTATATTCACATTTTTGGATTCTTTTTTCTCCTTGCTTTTCCATTTGAGTGTTTTCTGCTTCTTTATATTTCAAATCTTTGACTTGATTCTTGTGTTCCTCTAGTTTGCTGTTAGGTCTCTGTATAATATTTTTTATTTCAGTCAGTGTATGTTTAATTTCTGGTTGGTTCTTTTTCATCTCCTTTTGGGTCTTGCTAAATTTATCCATCTTTTCTAGGAAATTCTTGAAAAACCTTATAACCGTGGTTTTGAATTCTATATCTAGTCATTTGTTTTCCTCCATTTCTTTTGTTTGTGATATATTCCTTTGTCTCCACATTTTCACTATGCCAGAAGAACTTCCGTGTTGGAATCAGCCTTATGATACAAGACTCGCAAAACTGCAAAAGCCTCTCTGTTGAGCTTGGATGGGGTGAAGTCTCAGGGCTTAGCAGACTGCCTTGGCTTCCAGTCAGCCCTGCCTTACGTGGCCCCTGGGTCTCACATGTCTCTTGGTAATCGCTGGAGCCTTCCCTGTGTGCATGCCTGCGGTGCCTCTAGACCGCTGCCTTTCTGGCTCCCCTGCACTCCGGGACCCGTATGAGTCTGGGTCCCCAGGATCTCACCCAAAACTGGGGTTCAGTGGAGTTAGAAGTGGTGCAATTTGGAGGCTCTGTCTCCCGCCCACAAGCCAGCGGCACAATCAGCAGTCCGTTTCTGTGTGCAGTGGTGTGCACGCCTGCAGAGTTTTGCCCTTTCGCGGCTACCCTAAATTTCTGTGCACTTCTCCCTTTTCAGTCCAAACTCCCCCCAGATCAGTCTCCCCCGGACCTGGGGTTCAATGCCATAGGATAAGGAATTTAGTGCAGTGGGATTCTCTGTCTCCCTCCTGCCAGAGGAAGCCAGCCAGGCACTCTGCTGCCTGTCCTCTCTACCCGTGTGACTCCGTACCTCAGCTTTTTGCAGTTCCTCTTAGTCTCTATGAGCCCCTCTCTTTCCTTCTAGTGTAATTTCCATTCAGCCAACTTTCCAGTGGTTTTGGATGATGTCTGTTCTGTCTTTTAGCTGTAGTTTTGAAATTGTTGTGCAAGGCTGTAGTTTAGGTGTTCACCTATGCCGCCATCTTGGTTTCTCTTCCTTGAGTTGATTGTTTGCTTTGCAATTAGGAATTTAATTTAAGAAAACTTATTTGAGTTATACATTGAGAAGACAGTTTATCAGCAACAGGGCAGAATTGATAGAATTTATTAAATCTAATTTTCTATCATGTACTACCCTGTTTCCCCGAAAATAAGACAGTGTCTTATATTAATTTTTGCTCCCAAAGATGCGCTAGGTCTTATTTTCAGGGGATGTCTTATTTTTTTCATGAAGAAGAATACAGTACACATTTATTGTTGAACCAAAAAAAAAAAAAAAAAGGAAATTTATTACCTGTATACGGTATGGTAGTAGTTGTCATCACAAATCAGCTCACTGACTGACTGCAGCGCAGCCAGAGCTGTTCAGGCAGTGCGAGGTCTCTTTAAATCAGGAGTCAGGCCTGAGAGTAGCTTCAGGGGCCTTATATTCTGGGGAGGCCTTATTATCAGGGAGGTCTTATTTTCAGGGGGTGTCTTACTTTTGGGGAAACAGGGTATGTCCTCTAAGGAGTAGTTATATGATAGTTTTTAGAAAAAATTTATGGTATATCACATTGTTAATACTACTAAAATCGTTTAAGTAGAATTTAGATTCTTATTAATTTGTACGCAGTATTACTCCATCTATAGTGGCATATCTAAAAACTTAAAAAAATAATGTTCACTTTAGTACAATATGTGTGTATATATGAACTTTTTTAAAAACCATAACTTACAAAAAAAACTATTGTAAATATTTAGGCAGAAGGATGATTTTTTTTAGCTTGTTGGACATTGGATAATTTGGTAAACTTTCTCTATAATAAAATACACTAACAGGGTAGAAATATTTTTAAGTACATTTTGTAAGTAGAAAATATTTTGCACAAATTGTCTTGTGCTTTTGGAAACATTTGACAAAAGTTTGTGTAGTTTTTACTTTGAGAATTTTTAGCATGCATATAGCATATGTAGGAACTTTTTTGTACATCCTCCCCAGTCTCTTCACCTCCCCACCAAGTTTGTACCTTTTGACTATTTTCACCTATCTGTTTTGTATCCCAGTATCATGCAGATAATGTTTATAAAACTAAGACTTGTTTTTAAGTATTGAAATTGTCTTTGTGGTTGAAAGCATCTTAGTCTGCCAGGTAAGTAGCCATCTTGGAAAACCTAGGGCCTCCCAAATGCCAAACAATTAATACTAATTTTAGGACAGCTTTCAGATGTAAATTTTAATAAGAGCCTCTTCTCCCAGTTTTTTACTTGTGTTCTTTTGTGTGTGTGTGTGTGTGTGTTTTAATATATACAGTTTTATTGATTTCAGAGAGGAAGAGAAGGGAGAGAGAGAGACAAAAACATCAATGGTGAGAGAGAACTGATTGGCTGCCTCCTGCACACTTCCCACTGGGGACAGAGCCTGCACCCGAGCATGTGTCCTGGACTGGAATCGAACCTGGGACCCTTTAGTCCGCAGGCCAATGCTCTATCCACTGAGCCAAACCAGCTTGGGCTCTTGTTTGTTTTTAATTGTAATCTGAGAACAGTTCTTTGCTTACTAGTATCTTACTATTATTATTAGTATAAGTGCTCTCAATATTTTTCTTCAGTAAAGCTGTTGGCACATAACAAGGTAGTACTTCCTCTGCAAATGTTATATCTCTAAGACTATAATGTACCAGTTAAAGTATAATGCTTGTGAGTTTAAGTTCTAGTACCTTAACCATTTTTAACTTTTCAAAAATTTAAGTTTAAATTTTTCAATGGTAATAAATTTTTCTGACTTGCTAAATAGAATTTAACAAACATAATTTTACTTTTTTTGATAACTCAAAATCATTTTTGCTGTTAGAATTATTAGGATAATGTAAGTATAAGATATAGAGGTATGTTATGTTCTTAGCTTCACTTTAAATGCTCTGTTAGAGAATGACTTGTTCTTTAATCTTTTTTCTTTTCCCTTTTCTTATCCTTTCTTCCTTTGACTCTTCTCAAGGCTGTTAGCTGCCTAGTTATATGATTTGCTACTACATAATGAAGCATACTGCAACAGCGATAAAAATAAAAGCATGATTAACAAGTTATGAAGTTTAAGAGATCTGCCTTAAACATGTGGGCCTTGTTAGGTGTTAATAAAAACAAATCCTGGCTATTCAGAAGACTTAAAGTTTTTTTAGGCATATGCATTTTGAGTGGTATAAAAGTCTCAGAAATGGACTTTTTGGTTAACTGAGATGATACTGTGTTAGGTTCCTTAGTATAACTTTTAAATTTCCAAAGTGTTGGGAAGGGCCTCAAAGGTCAGTTACGCAACTGCTTATTTTATAAATTAAGAATCAAAGCATGAAAGATTTATACTTGTTACCAACTGCACTAGATACTAAATTTTTGGAGTAATTAATGCTTCTCTTATTGAGTCATTGAGATAGTTTTAAAATATTAATTCAGGTTTAAGAGATACTTATTCTAATATTAGAGGCCCAATACACAAAATTCATGCATGGGGGATGGGAGGGTGTCCTTCAGCTCATGCACGGGGGACGGGAAGAATGTCTGACTTCCTGTTTAGGCCCGATCCTAAATAGGCAGTTGGACATCCCTCTCACAATCCAGGACTGCTGGCTCCCAACTGCTTGCCTGCCTGCCTTCCTGATTGCCCACTTCTGCCTGCCAGCCTGATCACCCCCTAAACACTCCCCTGCCAGCCTGATTGATGGCTAACTGCTCCCCTGCCAGCCTGTTTGCCCTAACTGCCCTCCCCTGCAGGCCTGGGTCACCCTTAACTGCTTTCCTCTGCAGGCCTGGATCCCCCCCTCCCCCAACTGCCCTTCCCTGCAGGCCCAGTCACCCCCAGCTTCCCTCCTCTGCCGCCCTGGTCATCCCTAACTGCCCTCCCCTGCAGGCTTGATTGACCTCAACTGCCCTCCATTACAGGCCTGGTCTCTCCCAACTGCCCTCCCCTGTTGGCGTGATCACCCACAGCTGCCCTCACCTGCTGGCCATTTTTTGGTGGCCATCTTGTGTCCACATGGGGGCAAATTCTTTGACCACATGGGGGCAGCCATCTTGTTTGTTGGTGTGATGAACAATCTGCATATTACTCTTTTATTAGATAGGATAGAGGCCTGGTGCATGGGTGGGGGCCAGCTGGTTTGCCCTGAAGGGTGTCCTGGATCAGGGTGGGGGTTCCCTTGGGGCTTGGGGTGGCCTGGGCCAGGAGCCTGTGGTGATTTGCAGGCTGGTCACACCCTTCAGCAACCCAAGTGGAGGCCCTGGTATATGGGATTGATTTATCTTTTACAATTGAAATTTTGTAGCCTGTAGTGGAGCCAAGCCTACTGCTCACTCCCTGGTGGCAGCCATTTCTGTTGGGATTTATTTATTTTCTATAATTGAAACTTTGTAGCCTTAAGGGAAGGCTAAGGCAGTCCAGGGCTGCGGAAAGCTTGGCTTTCTCCATAATGGAGGGCAACCCTAGCCTCCTGTTCTCCCCAGCTTCGTGGCTGCCATCATTTTTGTTGGAACTTATTTATCTTCTATAATTGAAACTTTGTAGCATTGAATGGAGGCCTGGGCTGCCCAGGGTGTGCAGAAAGCTTGGCTTCCTCCATTGGTGGGGAAAGCCAATCCTCTCTCCTGTTCTCTGTGGCCACAGCCAACTTGGTTGGGGTTCATTTGCATACTCACTCCTGATTGGCTGGTGGGCATGGCTGGTGAGTGTGTCTTGTACAGTAGTAAAGTACAGTCAATTTGCATATTACTCTTTTATTAGATAGGATGTTTTTGGTTTTCTTCATGATAGTGTGTTTTTGCTGAGCTAGTCTTCAGGTTTGATTTCTGAAACTGTTTTTTAGAATAGTCTGTTCTGGTGGTGCTGTTTTTTAAAGTACCAGACATTTCAATATTTCTGATAATTGTACTTAAAATTTTACATAGTATCTCTAATATTATTATTTCTTCTAAACTTCAGCTAATTTCACAGTTGGTTTGTTTTTTAATATCTGAACCAAATTATTCATATGATACTATGTTTTCTTTAGTTTTACACTTTTAGAATAAAAACTAATGGTTATCCATTTAATTTGTGAAACTCATCTGTCCCTCCCTCCCTTCTTCCTCCTTCCCTCCCAGCCTTCCTCCCTTCCAATGTTCATTTAAGCCTATGTGATGGGCACTGGGGATCACAGCCCCTACCTAACCTTACATTCTAATGAGAATGTAACATCATTGTTGTTGACATCAGATAACTACTTATGCATTCATTTAATTCAAAACACCATAACTATTTAAAAGGCAGAAAAATAGAATAGTACTAGTAAGAGAATTTTTAAAAAATATATTTTATTGATTTTTTTTACAGAATGGAAGAGAGAGGGATAGAGAGCCAGAAACATCGATGAGAGAGAGATATCGATCAGCTGCCTCCTGTGCCCCCTACTGGGGATGTGCCCCAAACCAAGGTACATGCCCTTGAAGGGAATCAAACCTGGGACCTTTCAGTCCTTAAGCTGACGCTCTAACCACTGAGCCAAACCGGTTTCAGCTAGTAAGAGAATTTTAAGTGGGACACTGACCAAAGTAGGAGTAGGGCAGGCTTCTTAGAAAAAGTGATGTTTCAGTTGAAATCTTAATTTGTTGGCCTTTGGGAGATTAAAATGTAAAGTATAGTAAGAAGACTTGGAGGAGGGCAAGTGGAGTGGAATCAGTCAGTACAAGACCTGGATTCTGACTAGGGAGGCAGGAGGATAATCAAGAGATTATCAAGTCAGTAACTTAAATGGAGGAAACAGTAAGGTGAGATTGTAAACCCACTGATGCAGTTAGCAATGTTTAGGCCATTGGTTTTGAGAAACAGAGGGGATGAGAGCCTACAAATAGTGGTGTGAGTAGCAAGTAAGAAGGGAGAAAAGGGTGACAGTTGTTGACAAATGTTTAAAATAGTTTTACTTGGGAAGGGCGAAGTGAGAGAGGATAGTTCTTGGAGATGGAATTGGGAGCTGATTTATGCCGAGATAAATAGGTCATATATTTATGTTCAACGGGAGAAGAATATTTAATTTCTCAAAAGATCAGTACTTACATATATGAAAATAAAAAGTTTAAATATTACTTTTTTATAATTATGGATGTTTATAGGGAGCCTTTCTTTTCCAATTATGAAGCCTTTTAGCTAATTCATTATAGCAAAATACAACCATATTTCTTTTTTTATGGTTCTTTATTTTCTTTGGAAAATGTTTTACCAAAATATATAATTTTTAGTGAAGCTAAATTGGCATGAGCCACTTAAAATAATAGTAAATATTTCCAGAACAGGAAATCTATTTTATACTTATATGATTCTTTGGGTAACTAAAAAGTAAACTTATTCTAATTATGTTATTTAAAACACAGTAGTTGGATGCAAGAAAAAAAAGATATTAAGTTATATTATATTTACTTCACAAAGATCAGGAATCCCTAAACTAAGAGGTTCCAGAATCATCTTTTAATCTGCAGTTACTCTTACTTCATAATTTTTGGACATTTTTGTAGATGAACAATAAAAAAGATCAAGTTTCAGATATATTTCTTATGTTCTTTAATATAACTTTAATGTTAAACAAATGTTCTCATTTTAAGAAAATCCAATGCAAAATCAGAAGTTAATAACAAGTAGAGGATAATTATTTGACCAAGATAATTCATCCACATGGTTCTTTTAAATTTCAGAAATCTACTAGTTTATTTATATATTATTAACTATTTGTCCATGGGTTATAGGCAGAGAAATTTAAGATAAAAAATGTTAAGAATCACTAGCACTTAAATTTGTTAACCAGGAATGAACATTGATTAACAAATTCAGTTTGTTTTATATATATTAGAGGCCTGGCGCATGAATTCATGTACCAGTGAAGTCCCTCCACCTGGCCTTCGGGATTGGGCTAAAATCCACTCTCTTACATCCCCTGAAGGATCCCTGATTGCTAGAGGGCACACAGGTCAGGCTGAGAGACCTCACTGGTGCATGATCAGGACCAAGGAGGGACATGAGAGTTTGGCCAGCCAGTGAGGGATCATGGGAGGGCTCCAGGGCATGTCCAGCAGCAAGCTAACCCACCTGTTGGAGAGTCTGCCTGGTGATCAGTGCACATCAGAGAGAGTGCTTCAGCAGTGTTAGCATATCATTAGCATATTACACTTTGATTGGTTGAATGGATGACTGGACCCTTAAAATATTAGGCTTTTATTATATAGGATGCCCATACTACAAAAAATATATAAATTCATTTTTTGAGAGATACCATTACTTTGGCTTTTAAGATCTGAATTTTTTAAACTTGAGTCAAGTATTGCCATATCCTCAGAGTTAGGTAGTTCTTAATAAAAATTATAAAGATTTTTAAAACTCTTTTTTACTGATAAAAAAAGAAACATATATTTTCTGGGTGGCCTGATTAATTAACCTATGACTGAGCATCACTATTGGATATTTGGCTCAAACTTTGCATTTGTGTTTATAATATTGTTGACAATTAAATGTGTACCTAAAGCAAATGTTTAACTATTAAGATCATGTTCCTTAGACTGGGGTTCACAGAGTTGTTTGTGGATTTATTTTTGTTGTCAAGGCTAAGTAAGTTTGAAAAACAGTGTCCTTGATTATGATCTTTGATTATTGTGTCCAATGATATAAGTAAATGATTCACATTGTTAAGTGCTTTAACACTTTATCTTGCTTTATTTAAAAATATATTCCAGCAGGGAACATACTGAGGAATCTCAGAGGGAAAGGGACTGGGTGATGGGGGGGCAGGAAGAGATTAACCAAAGAACTTATATGCATGTTTGCATAACCCATGGAAAAAGATAATAGTGCAGTGAAGGCTTGGGGGTGTGGGTGATAGAGGGGTGGAGGGAGTTAGTGGGGGAACAAAAGGGGACATCTGTAATACTTTCAATAACATATAAAGATAAATTAAAAAAAAAAACACACTTAAGGGGATTTAATTAACCATGATAGTTAAATGGGTTAATTGTTTAAGGAAATATCTGTTTAATCTAACTGAAGATTAATTAAAGGAAAAGTTACAATGATGAAAAAAATATATTTCATCATTATTTCTGAATATTTTGGAAACTTTTTAACATTAAAAAATGAAATTAGTTTTGGTCAGCTTTGGAGAATTTAGTCAAATATTGTAATGATTTGAATCTTGTAATTATAAATAATATGAGCTAGAAATTGCTATTCTCCCAATCTTAAATAATTAGTTAAGCGTATGAAGTTTTTCCATTTTCTTTCTACTGTTAGTTATTAAATTTTGAGACCCTGTACTAAAGGAGAACCTGTCTGGAGGCAGATGCTTGCAGGAGCCAGGCAAGGAACATGATTATAGGAACTGAGCATTGGGCAAGAAGATAGGAAGTAATGATGGTCATGCCTTAATTGGAGGTGCCTGGTGTACCTGAAATCACTGGGATTCATTTTCACCTTTGCTGGGCAGGCCAGACCAACATAGATTTGTAAACTCTTAAGCTCTTGAGCCTCAACTTAGTTGGGGAAACAACCTAGTTGGGGGAAGCAAAATGTAGAGATGAAGTGGTTTAGTCATAGTTTGAGGCAGTTGTTTGTTTATTCATTCATTCTTGCATCCATCTATTATTCCATCCATTCATCCATCTTCATTTATCATATATTAATTTACTGATCACTAAGGTGCCTATGATGCGCCAGGCTTAGGCATACATGGAATTCTTGCCCTTAGTAGTTTGGTTTTATAGCAAATTGTCAGAAAGCCAACCAGAAATAGTACAGAAATCACTCTGCTTTCATAATATATATTACTGACAAGTTATTTTTGCTTTTTAAAAACTTGTTTATCTTCTTATGACAGTAGAGTCTTGTCTGTTTTGTTCCCCTTCCTATCCCAATGCTCACGGCAGTGTCTGGTACATAGTAGATGTTAAGTAAGTAATTATTGAATGATTTGAATGAATGAACGAAGGTTCTGATAATTCATTAAGACTTTATGGAAGGAAGGGAGCATGATCCAGATATTAAAAGATGGTCAGGCTTTGAGGAGATAGCGAAAGGAGGAAGTGACTGACAAGGAGCTGTATGAAAAACATGTTCACAAAATAAGAGAAGGGGCCTGCCACATAGGGGTACAGGATGGAAGGGTAGGGAGTAGGAGAATCGGTAAGGATGCCAGCCTGGATTGAGTAGTCATTTAGTGTGGAAAGAATCCAGGCACTGAAATGGTTGAATGAGACATAGATGTAAAGGAGCAGAGGGAAATGGCATAACATTGCATTCAGAGAAGCAATTTGGGTATTACCATGGAATCACACATTTTAGGTTAAAATCTGAGTTTCTATCAATAAACTGGACTACCTTGTTCAAAATCCTTAAATCATCTATGCCTGAATTTCCCAATTCCAGTAAAAAATATTTAATTTGACCATTAAAATTATGTTTATTAACACTTTTAATAATTTCTTTTTATTAAATGCTTGTGCTATTTTTTCTAAAACATATGTGAGTAAAAAAGAATGGGGTAAAAATTGAATATGGCACAGAGCACCTATTGATGTACCAGGCTTTTTGGGTTTACAAAGGAAAAAAGACTGGGAGTCAAAAATGTCAATAGTGGTGTGATTATAGGTAATATTTATTTATTCTAATTTAAAAATCACATGTATTATGTACTTAGTAGCATTTTTGAAGGTGAGGAGTTAAAGCTCCCAAATTAATTAAGAAATAACATAAACAATGTTTACAAAGAACATCTTTATTCTCAGAGTTGGAGATGATGTGTCTTACTTATTTTCATTTCTGCCATTTACCTTCATTTAGTCTTTTGATATATCTTGTTAGAACCATTAGACATCATATTATGCTGTTTCACCTATTTTTTTAATGCAAACTTGATTTTAGTGGGGAAAAATGAGGAATTTTATCTTATTATTTGAGCTCATTAATTCTACTCCGTGAGTCATTATCTTTGAACAT